>BQNB010009869.1:0-83755 GCA_026074375.1 Tanacetum coccineum
CTAATATAATCATTACATAAACTACGAGCTAAGACTATTACAACTTGGAATTGACCGATACTTTTTGTGTTTCCAACACATTGGCTCAACATCAAAGATTGGTCACCAGAATTGTCAACTGGATCTGGAGTAACCTCTTGAATCTGTGCCATGTACATATAATTTCCAATTCCTGATCTTCAGACTCATCATCAGTATCATCTTTCCAATTAGCTTGTTCTGCATTCAACTGAACCCCAACTTCCTCTTGTTTACACAATAACATCTTTTCCTTCATCCTTTACTCGTTTCAGTTTCTGACATTCCCTTGATACATGCCCATATTCCTTGCAGTTATAACACTGAATCCCAAACTTCTGCACTACCGGAGTACCTACATTTTCCCTAGCCCCAGCAACATTAACTGCCCTCTGATTATCATACCCAGTTCCTCTATTGATTCTTGGAGAATTATCTTGATTAGCTCGACTGGTGTTTGATGAAGTTCAAAGGTTGTTGTTGGTAGGTTTGTAGATTTTCTTGAACGAGAGAGAAATTAAAGCCATGAGTTTGTCAATCTCCTTTTCCTTTGACATTTCCTCATCTTCAGTAACCGTAGCAGGTTCTGGATCATAAGTAGGAGCAAAAGAGGTAACAATTGCTTTTCCTCTATTTCTGGTAGACTGTTGCGATCTGATGGAGGAATATTATTTGTTTTGAGTAGGATGGTTTTGATGATGGTAAACTGGTTGTTGTTGAGCAACAAGTGCAAGTGGATTAGTAGTACGTGCTAGTCTTTTAGCTCTTATCTCATTGACTTCATTCTGGTGTTGCTTCAGAATGTCATAAAGCTTGTGATAGGAGACAGTCTTCAGCTCTTGGCTCTGCTTAACAAGTGTCACAAACCTTTGCCATTCTGGTTGTAGTTGAAGTAAGAACTGGACATTCACTTGATGATTAGTAACATGACACTGATTTTGTACAAGCTCATTCATCATCTTGTAAAACCATAAGTAATACGATTCAAGTGATTCACCATCCCGTGATGTGAATTTTCCAAACTCCCAATATAAATTGGTTTCAAGATCTTGAACATTGATTGATTCACCTTGTTTCAACCTTTTAATGGCTTTACACATTTCACATGCATTAGGACAAGCATCAACTTTGGAGTAGATATCGTTATCTATCCCTGTGAGAATGATCTGAACGGCTTCAGCTTCAGCATTCAGCTGATAGCGTATGTCTTATGAAACATTCTTATAGTTCTCCATATACCTTTCTGTAGTTGTTTCGGAACTACCTTCAGCAACTGGAACTGTCTTCTCAGCCCATTGATACGTGTATGGTGGATTTTGGAGACAATAGTGGATGAGTTCACTATTAGGTTTGGTGTTAATGTATCTCTTGATTCTGGATTTCCACTGAACGTAAGTACCTGGTACTAACATTGGTAGATGATCTTTGCTACCCGCTTCCATGATAGCATTATGAAGAGCATTCGATGATTGAGTTTGCAAATTGGTATTTGAATTTGACATTTTGATGAAGTTGTGAATGGATATCAGATCTTAAGTATGTAAGTGATTGATTGTGGTTTTAAATGAATTAAAGTTCATGGGATTTTACAATTCTATGATTAAACCGAGAAATAGAATTCTTTCGCGGGATTTTACTAAATCAAGAAGAAAACGTGAATGAATAATTAATTGACGTTTCAAGTATGATTATGTTGATTGTTGGTTTGTTGTGAAGTCTAAAAGAATGTGATACAGAACGCAGTGTTAAGACAAAACGCAATGTTCAGCAAAACGCAAGTTCAAGCAAAACGCAACAATAGTTGGTCGGACAAAACGCAGCAACAAAACGCAAGAGCAAATCGCAATGACTTCTTTGAGACAAAACGCAAGAAGTCTTTGGGCAAATCGCAGCGATGAAGCAAAACGCAATCAAGAACACCCCTTCAGTGAGTCAAAACGCAGCCAAGGAAAAAATCATCAAAGATTCTTGAAAGCTACGAAATGATGTTAAAACCACCTAGTAATGATGCAAGGGATAGTTCTAAGCCCGAAAGTACAAATCTTTAACACTTTTAACCACAAACAAAGATCAATCTTGGATTTTTTCTTGCTTTATTTTTCAAACCAAAAAAAATAAAACAATCAAGCCATGAATTTTACCCACAAAACAAACACTACACACCCCTTGGCGAGTGATACCACATATTATCCCACGATATAATCCAATCACAACTTATAAATAAGCACCAATAAGCTAGAAAATAAGATGGAATCTTAGAGAGAGAAAGTAGAGAGAGAAACAAAGATGGAAGATTAGATTAGAGTGAGTTGGTAAGTTACAAATTGAAACAAATGCAACCAACACCCTCTCCATGTGTGGAGAGGGTTCTATTTATACCCATGCCTTGCTAGGTGGCGTATGGGCTTGTAACTTGGGCCGGGCTTGGCATAACTTGGGCTTTGAGCCCGAAACACGGACAATATTAGATTACAATCCAAGCCCGTTGAACCCGACTAACCTATTACATTACAAGACCTAGTTTGACTTTCTAAGACCGATAACATTCTTGTTTGACTTAATATAATTAAGGATAACAATGATGCCTTATAAACCTTCTAGGTTGGAGTCTTACTAATTATATACAAGACATACTCAATTTTCTAACCTTGATAGCTTATGGAGGAAAAGTAATTAAAGTTATCTAGAATCAAACGATACCAATAGAGTTTGATTTTCCTTATTGAACATACCATAAAATTGTGGTATTCTATGAGTATTGATAATGTGAGACAATCCGACAATATCTCAGATAAACTTATACACTTTTGCTTTACATATTATGCCAACTAAGTCTTACCAATTGAATAATATTTTTTCAATCCTATTGCATGCTTTATAAAACAAGTCTTTGAACAAGTAAACGAGTTTATAATATTATTTTCTTACTATACGTTGTAAGTCATTGATCAACTCAAGAACTTCATGTACATGTCTTAACAAGCAGACATAGATCCTAATGACATATCACCACCACATCAGTTGATCTGCTAGCAATGGTGTATTCAAAAGGTAATTGACGATCAATAATTGCCAAACTAGTGCAGTTCCTAGAACATTATGGGACTTACTTATTTCACTTGTGATCAAACAAAAGTGTTTAAGTAAGCATGTTTCATCCCATCTTATGCCTCGAGCTTTAGGTCTCACCAGCTTAACCCGATTAAGTCGCCCAATAAAGAACTATGATTATGTAACACCAATGTCTCACAGAAAGTGTACAATCACCTTGGGTTTCAATCTACCTACATCTCACATAACGTAGAAGGTAATTGTGAGTGTTCTTTCGAATTGGGTGGCAAACAACTTATTTAAAAGGGTATAATATATGACGTGTCAAATATGTACGAAGAAAAATACATACATCTTCGTATCATAGATTTTAATAAAAACTTTACTCAATTAAGTTATTTATTACGGTGTATCACTAAATTTTCCTTACCAACATGTGTATAAAATAGTGATAATACACCTTTAAGACAAATTGATGATTCAATCCATGTTTCCAATCCAATAATCATAAAATTTACCGCGAAAAAAGATTAAAGAATGACTAAACCCTATACTGTACTATACAAGTGTACTAGTACACAAGTTCTTCCATTAATTGCCTCATATTCCGAAGCATGTAGTGACACGGAAAAAGATTAAAAGTCATTCAAACCCTAGACCATTCTCTATAACCATGTAGTTGCAAGAACTTGCGAGAAAAATTATAGAATATGGTTTCGTAGTAAGGTAGGGCAACACCTTAAGCCTTACTACGAGATACCTCGAACCCTTGTGCAAGTAAGCAAGTAAATGGTTTTTAAGCAAATTTCGTCATTAGTAAAGTTATTGATTTTTAGTTTTGAAAACACATTATAAACTAATTGAATTAGAAGTCTCGTCGTAGGAAGCCATAAAGACCATGATTATCAGATGTAATCCGAACCCAAGTTGACACATAAGACTTCACAATCAATAGTCTATAATAAGTCTAGTTTCATATATTATTAGTCATGTTTATATTTTTCTTTTCGAAAAACCCTTTTGTTTTTACACAAGTCACAACTTATAAAAAACAAAAACAATATAAACTACTAATACACATAACATTTATTTAAACAGTTAACAATTAACACATGCAAATCATAAAACGATGATTATAATTACCAAATAATTAAAATTAAATATATACTTACATTTCTATGTCTATTATGCTTTAAATCACCGATTTGTATGTAAAACAATTAACGATTAATTCAAAAAAACATATATCATATATCCAATCACATTATCCATGATAACCATACATGTGATCATCACAGATAATCAAATAACAATTAATTCAAGGTTAAAACAATCAATTATCACAAGTAATAAATCGAATTTAACACGTAAAATTTCATACAACATAGGGTTTCATTAATTTTAACAACAATAAAGATCGAATCTTTATGATCAAATCGCCCAAAGGGCTTAAAATTAAGAACAAGAAATCGAATATATGCCAAATTTTACGTTCTATGTAATTACATATACTATACGATGGCTCGTGATACCACTATTGAATTTTGTAATTTATTAACACTTTAATAATCACGAGTACTTAACAAAAGACAAATAAACACATATAGTATAACGTAATTAACATAGGATCAAAAATTGTGTACCTTTTAACAATTAAAAGCAAACGAAAAAATTCTTGAATACACGCGCGTGTTTAAGACTAACAAACGCTTGAAATCACTTAGATTCAAATTATGAATCCTTTGTGTGATACACACACAATACGTTCTTAGCAAACATTTAAGTATGCTAGTACTAGTAGTAAGCTAAACGAAACCCTTCGTTCTTAAATCAAGCAACACACGAACACCCTTAGATGTTTGAGTCGATCACCAAAACAAACTGAAACCCTTTCTTGGATTGTATTCGATCGACACACCAAGAGAAGGAAGAAAAGGGATTTTATAGGTTTTAGGTTTTACAAGCATTAGTAAATAATGAACCCTTAACCTCCTTATATAGAGTAGATTACTTGGCTTGCAAGCCAAGCAATCCCATCCCTATTTGGAATCCTCCACCGATTAAAATAAGGCAAGGGAGGGGGTTTCCCGAACTTTCCTTTTTCTCGTTTTTACATTTAGATCCCTCTAGTTAACGTTTGACGATCGTTTATAAAATCCCGTTAAGTAACTATTTAATTAACGCTCGTTATAGCTTATCACTAATTAATATATTAGAAATAATATATTAATGTATAATTGTTTTACGTATTAACACGTGTGTTCCTATAAGCTTACGTAATTTCCCGGACATATATTATTTGATATATGTATATATCTCAACATAGAATTTACAGTTTTCCAAAGACTTAGTGTGTAGTTAAAGTAAACTGTATAAATTTTTTTTTCTTTTTTTCATTTTCCTCAAAAACCTATTGTTCCATAAAGAGTAATACTTCTCAACATTATTAACATTTAAAATAAAAATGACTCTTTATATTAAAAATTAACATTTTGACTCATTATAGTGATGAGACATGATTAAAGTAAAGTAACGGGGAGACGATCAATGATGTAGCATATTCCTTTTGTGCTTTGATTTTACAATTGTTTTTTAGGAATAAAATAGAAGCACTTTGCATACTTTTCTCTTTTAATGAACTCCATGCCTTGTTATCCTTTGAAAAAAATAGTCGCTTGATTTTTTGCCTTCCATATCATCGATAGGTCGTCCCAAATAAGCCATTGACATTCATTTTGTTTATTTAACCCAATCCTCTCTGACCATTTTTGAAAGATGGCTATTTATCTCCTTTTTCATGTTAGAATGTTGTTTATTGAGTATAGGTTATGATACGATTGAATTTAACTAATTGGCGGCGGGAGCAGCAGTTTATGAATCAGTTTTCCAAAGACTTAGTGTGTAGTTAAAGTAAACTGTATAAATTTTTTTTTCTTTTTTTCATTTTCCTCAAAAACCTATTGTTCCATAAAGAGTAATACTTCTCAACATTATTAACATTTAAAATAAAAATGACTCTTTATATTAAAAATTAACATTTTGACTCATTATAGTGATGAGACATTCTCTTTTAATGAACTCCATGCCTTGTTATCCTTTGAAAAAAATAGTCGCTTGATTTTTTGCCTTCCATATCATCGATAGGTCGTCCCAAATAAGCCATTGACATTCCAATTTTTTTATTAAAAACCAATCCTCTCTGCAATTTTTGAGAGATGGCTATTTATCCTTTTTCATGTTAAAGTTTGTTTATTGAGTAATGTTATGATAACGAGTTGGAATTTAACTCGCATATTGAGGCGGGAGTAGCACGGTTTATGAAATTTTAAAGAAAGGCTACTATAAATTTTTATATATTTTTTTATAAGAACGTGTATTGAACTTTAACATTTTTATAAAATTGTACTCACGTCTGGAACATATCAATATTGGGCTCATTTTATTCGTAATCCAGAGGCATTTCTGTCGGTATATTTTTATTTAAAAATTTTATATAAAAAAGTCGTAAATAATAAAACTTGAGGGGCCTTTTTTGTAATTTTTTTACTAATCTTTGAAATGGGTCAGGCGGCCTAAGTTTTTTAAAGGTTTTGGGCTATTTCTTACTGAGCCATTAAGCCCACAACATGCTCTTGAGCCCACAACATTCTCATTGAACTTTAATATTTTTTATAAAATTGTACGCACGTTGAAAGCGTATCAATATTTGACTCGTTTTGGTCGTAATTTAAAGGCTTGTATTTTTCATTAAAAGTGCGCCACATATTTGCTACATATTGATAAAGAAAACTTGTTGTATTAAAAAGTCGTAATTAGTGAGAATTTGAGGGCCAATTTTGTAAATTTTTTGTTACTATTTTTTTTTCGATGCAAAACAGTGTACCACTTTTTTAAATATTTTTTGCGTGAGTAAAATGTGGATAATTAAGCAAAAAATGTATAAGCCCAACAAATAGTCATATATATGGCCGGATATAGGCTGTTGGTCCAGAATGCACAAAAGAACAAATTTAAAACATGCTCTATAGTATATTGTAGAATGTGTGTATTGAAAGTTTTTATATATTTTTTCTTTTAAAAACGTATATTAGACTTCAACATTTTTTATAAAATCGTACGCACGTCTGGAACATATTAATATTGGGCTCATTTTATTTGTAATCCGGAGGCATTTCTGTCGGTATATTTTTTATTTAAAAATTTTATGTAAAAAAGTCGTAAATAATAAAAACTTGAGAGGCCTTTTTTGTTATTTTTTTTACTAATATTTGAAATGGGCCAGGTGGCCTAAGTTTTTTAAATGTTTTGGGCTATTTCTTACTAGGCCATGAAGCCCACAACATCCTCTTGAACTCACAACATGATCTTTGTAATAATATATAAATTAGATCAATACTAAAATGAGCATGATTATACATATATTGTTGAAATGAAAAAGTTTGTCTCCTAATTATATAAACATTACGTTTACCAGGATTTGCGGGATCAAGGCTTTTAATCAACCCGTCGCGGCCCTAAATCCTACCCGACATTTATTATTATCTCCCTTTTTAGATAGAAAACGTGTTTGGGGTAAGTGTTTTTTCCTTTTTTCTCTTTCAGATTAACAAAACACAAAAAAACGGTGCTTTTTCAAATCGAGATCCAAACTAGACAGTGCCTCTTCAATTCGAATTGTGTAAGTTTTTGTTGATTTATGTTTTCAATTAGATTCTAATTAGTGAGTCATTGATTGGTTTTATATTGATTTGTGTATGCACGATTTATCTTGATGAAATGGGAGGTGATTGATTCGTATGTGGATGTACAATCTGACAAATTTGGCTTGGGTAGGGTGCCAGCCATGAGGTAGAGGAGGTAGGCTTGAATTTTAAAATTAGGGTTTTGTGATAAATTTGGGGTTTGTTAATTTCGTTTTTTTGTTTAGTGGTTTTTATAAACTTTTTTTAGTGGTTTATATGTACGATGTTGTATGATAGATCGAAGAACAATGGAAATGGAAGATTATTGGTCTGGGCTTCAAGATTGCAGAAGAGTGTATTGAAGGTATACACTCTATTTTATACATTATATTTTTTGGTTTGTTTCAGACAAAATGCACTTTTGAGATGGGGGAACACGGCTTTGCATATACCAACACGTAAAGGCCATGTTTAGGAAAATAGCAAGTCAAATGCTTTAAATGTCTAATTAAGAAGTTTGGAGTGGTCATTACGACTGATTTTCATTTGGTATGGTTCATTGGAGGGTTTGGATGCCACAATAATATTTTTAGCGTGTTTGCTCTAATGTTTGTAGAATAGGTGGAGTTAGGAGTTTGAAAGTGTATAATGAACAAGAGAAGGACAAGATTGGTGTGGTCGGCTTCGATGCCTGATTGGATTGCTATTGCTTTTGATAATAAGCTACAGCTTTTGAAAATTTAAGGTAGCATATGGTTTGTGTATTTATTCGTCGTGTGTGCATATTTGTAATATTTTAGCAAACATGCAGTTTTGACGTGTTTGGATGAAAGTGATGACCTGCTCATTTTACGCAAGAATAAATATTTGAACTTAGGCATGTATCCAAATTTTTAAACGCAAAGTGTGCAAATGCATTATATTTATATGATGTTACACTTCTTTAAGATCTTATCAGCTTAATTTTTAGTAGATACATAGCTTTGATGTATTGGGATGAAGTTGCTTATCTTCTTATTTTACACGGTGTTAGGAATAAAAGAGAAGCATGTTACTACCCGTTTATAGTTTAGTTATTTTAAGCAAATAAACAATTAAAATAAGCAACCCCAAACACCGCCACTAAATTTAGTGGTGCATATGAGATAATGACATCATTGTTGGGAAGTATGCATTCCTGACTTAGTACCGTTAGTTATATTAGTTAGTACCGCTAGTTGTAATTTGTACTGACAGTACAAAATGTTAGTACTGATCAGATAGTTAGTACCGTTAGTATAAAATAGTTAGTACCGTTTATGAGATATGCATGAGATATCTTAGGAAAGGATATGCATGATCTTTATACGCGTTTTGTAAAGCCCATTAGGGTTTCCTTAGTCTATAAAAGGAACCCTAGGCATAGTTAGTAGATATAGTTCTACACAGATCAATAGAGATCGATTAGCAATCATAGTCTTTATAATCTGTAACCTAGGCAGATTCAAGTGATAATATAAAGTTCTTTTGTGATTCTTAATATTGTTCTTCTTAGCATTATTGATTAGTTTCCGCATAATCAATAGTGTTCAAATCAGTGTTTCATTATTGTTGCTTTAGAATTATCTAAGGGAACAAACCCTTTACAAGCTAAAGGTTAAGATCTATTCAAACAGATCAACAAGTGGTATCAGAGCTTGTGTGGAAACTCTGAATAAGAAGAACTCTATTGTTTAAAACAGATCTAACTCAAAACAGTAACGTGCAAGAAATGACACTCACCACGTACTAATCACAGCAACTGAAAAATCCTATCATCAAGAAGGGAGAAAAATGATATTTGGAGCATGAGAATGCGTCAATATATCTGTCACACAGATCACCAAAATTATGGGACATAATTGTCAAATGGAGTTTCCAAGAGAATCTGCACCACAGGAGTCAATCTGGTCCTTCTGCTCCTCTGTTCTAAAACTGCAACAACTGGCTGACAAAAGGAATCAGGAAACGAGTCAAGAGCATCTTGCTTTTTAGCATACCTGAGAATCTTCTTAAGTTTCATAATGTTCCAGGATGCTAACTATTGTGGGAGTGGAAAATCTAATCAAGGTTTTGGAGGAAATAAAGACTCCAAAAAAGGTGCAGAGATGTTCTAAAACATAGTTTGAAACCTTTACTACTGCATCAAAAGAAGTCTGGACAAGGCTTATGATAGGTACCAAAAAACTATAAGTCAATTGGATGTTCATGGTGATCCAATATCAAAGGAAATTATTCAACCAGAAGTCTAAGAATTCATTCCTCTTCATGAATCAATTGCTCTTATCATGAGAAATAAGCAGACATGATGAGATTGATATTGAAGACTCTACAACAACCTTAGTGTCTCTGAAATGAGATGAAAAGTCTACAAGTTCCACTTCTACTTCTCAGAACTTGGCATTTCTTTCCTCTGAGAACACTAGCAGTACTAATGAAGTTAGTACTGCTAGTGGAGATTTTAGGGTTAGTACTGCTGGAGGAATTAGTCAAGTTTCAACTACCCCATGTGCTCATGATGTAGCGTGCTCTTTCTTTGCACAACCAACAACCAGTCCTCAACTTGAAAATGAGGATTTTCAGCAGATTGATGAAGATGAATGGTAGAATTGGGTTCTTTAGATGGCAGGTGGCTATGTTGACTGTCAGAGTGAAGAAATTCATTCAGAAGACAGGAAGGAACTTGGATTTCAAAGAAAAACGACCTGTTTCTCTTGATAAGTCAAAAATTGAGTGCTACAACTGTCACAGAAAAGGGCACTTTGCTAGGGAATGCAGATCTGGAAGGAATCAAGGGAGAAGATCTTATGGTGACAATGGCAGGAGCAATGCACCAACAAATGAATCTTCATCATAGGCACTGGTGGCTCAAGATGGTCTAGGAGGCTATGACTGTGTAATGATTTGAAGTAGAACAGTCAATATGCTTTAATGGTATTCTCTTCTTCATGCTATTAAGTTCTTTGGACAATGAGGTACAAAATGTTCTAAACAATGTCTTGGAATCTTTTAAAACTCTTAAAAGAATTATGATAGTGAAAGAGAAAAACATTTTATAAGCAGAGCAAGACCTAGAATTTCAGGGTACGAGTTAGCCTTAGAGTCACTAGAATCTAGGATACTTGTACATGAAAAGAATGAACTGGCTTGGGGTGAAAAATATGAGTTTCAAAACTATGAGCTTAAATATAGAGAAATAAAAATTAACAACCTTAACCTGGAATTAGAGAAAGTTATTAAGGAAAGAGATGACTTAAAATTAAAGATAGAAAAATGGGAAGAATCGTCCAAGAATCTTAATGAATTACTCAACAGTCAAATAAGTGTTAAAGATAAAACTGGTTTAGGATATGGCACACAATTGAATGAAATTGAGTAAACAATTTTAAAACTGATAGTGAGATAGTTTGGTTTTTTGATGTCAGATCAAGTGTGATTGAAAACATACAGCAAAGATAGGTTCTTCTCTAAAGCAGATTAGTTTCATGCTGTTCTCCCCTTCCTATAATAGGTGAACTTTCTACCCTAAGAGTTGACATATCATTTGCAGGTTTAGATGAATATGCCATTAGGAAGAAAATAATTGAGTAAAAAACAACTGATCTTAATACTAAAACAAGTGAGACTGTAGGTAAAACAAATGAAGCAAATACTCAAAAACCTAAGACAGTCTATGAATCAGTTAACAGAGATAAAGTTATCATTGAGGATTAGAACTCAGATGATGAGGATGATGTGTGTGAAGTTCAGACAGTTAGTCCTGTTAAGACTAATGAGATTCAAACAGTTAAAACTAGAGTTGATAAAATTGGTCAAACTTCTCAGAAACAAGGAATTGGTTTTAAGAAAATAAAAGCTTGCTTTGTCTGTAAAAGTACTGACCATTTGATCAAAGATTGTAATTTTCATGACAAACAGAGTCAAGAACCTAAGCTGAAAAATGTGGTCAATACTGGTCCAAGGGTGGTCAAACCAGTATGGGATAATGCTAAAAGGGTTAATCATCAAAAAATTTCAAAATACCCTCATTTTAGAAAGACTTTTGTCCCATCAGGAGTTCTAACAAGAACAGGTTTGATTACTCCTGTTAAGTAAAATGAGAAAAGAGCAGTTCACAAAGTTAGTACTGCTAGGCCAGTTTGTACAGCTAGGCCTGTTAGTACTGTTAGACTATTTGCTCTAAAAATAGCACAAACTAGTGGTGCTATTAGACCAATTTACCCAAGAATGGACAATGTAAGACCAAGAGGCTCATATTCACCTATCAAGAGGTCTTACTACACAAAACCAGCTTTTAGACCCAAAGACTTAAAACAAGATGTTAAAACTTTTGGGGTTCAAAATATGACTACTGCTGGGACAAGAGCAGTAGTTAATACTGGTAAGGGTAAGATGGATATTGACCTTAAAAAGTCAAGGTGGGTTTGGAGGCCTAAGGGAAATTACTTGGATCATGTGTCCAAAGACAGTGGATCATTCATGCTCAAGAAGGTTGAGTATGTTGACCCAAAAGGGATTTCCATGTCTGTAATGGCTTGGATCCCTAAGAAGATACCTTCTTTACCTTTTTGTGCATGGCAATCTAGAGATCTTGTTACAGGGATATGCAGTGGTGGATAGTGGTTGCTCTAGCCATATGACTGGCAACAAAGCTTATCTTTCAGACTATGAAGATTATAATGGAGGCTTTGTGGCTTTTGGAAGTGATCCCAAAGGAGGTAAAATAACGGGTAAAGGTAAAATCAGAACCGCTAATTTAGACTTTGATGATGTTTACTTTGTAGATGAACTTAAGTTTAACCTTTTCTCTGTCTCACAAATGTGTGACAAGAAAAATAGTGTCCTTTTTACTAAGACTGAATGCCTTATCTTGTCTCCTAGCTTTAAGCTTCTTGATGAAAGTCAAGTTGTACTTAGAGCTCCTAGAAAGGACGATGTGTACAGTTTGGACTTAAAGAACATTATTCTCTCTAGAGGTATAACTTGTTTATATGCAAATGCAACAGCAGATGAGTCTAAATTATGGCACAGGAGATTAGGTCATGTGAATTTCAAAAATATAAAAAAACTTGTTAAAGGTTACCTAATTAGAGGTTTACCTTCAAAAGTTTTTGTAAATGACCACACTTGTGTTTCCTGCAAGAAGGGTAAGCAACATAAGGCCTACTGTAAGGCCAAGTTAGAAAGAATCATCAGAAAGCCCCTAGAATTACTTCATATGGACTTATTTGGACCTGTCTCTGTAGAAAGTATTAACTAGAAAAGGTACTGATTGGTTATGACTGATGATTTCAATAGATTTAGTTAGGTATTTTTCTTAGCTACCAAGGATGAAACATCTAAAATCCTTTGTAAATTTATAACAGGCTTAGAAAACCAATTAAATCATAATGTTAAATCATTAGATGTGATAATAGGACAGAGTTTAAGAACCATGCTATGAATGAATTCTGTGCTAAGAAAGGAAAAAAAGGAGTTTAGCGTGGCTAGAACTCCATAGCAAAATGGTGTTGCAGAAAGGAAAAACAGGACCCTAATTGAGGCAGCTAGAACTATGTTAGCATACTCACTTTTACCTATCCCATTTTGGGCAGAGGCAGTAAATACTGCCTGCTATGTACTGAATAGGGTATTAGTGACCAAACCTCAAAATAAGACACCTTATGAACTATTAATAGGTAACTCACCTAGTATTAGTTTTATGAGACCTTTTGGGTGCCCCTTGACCATTTTAAACACCTTAGATTCCTTGGGCAAATTTGATGGGAAATCTGATGAAGGTTATTTGCTTGGATACTCTACCACTAGTAAAGCCTTTAGAGTATACAACAAAAGGACCAAAAGGGTAGAAGAGAATCTGCACATTGATTTTCTTGAAGATCAACCAAATGTGGCAGGAACTGGTCCTAATTGGATGTTTGATCTTGATTTTCTCACCAATTCAATGAACTATATTCCTGTTAGTGTAGAAAATCAGGTTAATGTGGATGCAGGTACACAAGATTCTTATGTTGCAGGTTCATCAGGAAAAGATAAAGGACCTACTCAGGAATACATACTGCTTCCACTACAACCTCATAGGACAAGGATTCCAGTAGAAGATGTTGCTCCAGCTGCACATGAAAAACCTTCTGAAAGTTCTCCTAAAGACAATGATGTACAAGACTTAGAAGATGATAAGGAAGGACAACATTAGATGACAGAAGATGAACAAGTCTTGTATGATGAACTTTAGAAGATGATTACTCAAGAAGTGGTTGCTAAAGCTCTGAATGATGTCACAAGACAAGCTTTTGAAGAAGAAAAGAGGAATATTGCATCTTAAAAGAGGGCAGCCCAGGCTACCAGTACTAACAAACTTAGTACTATTAGGTCATATGTTAGTACTGCTACCACACCATATGTTAGTGCTGCTAGTACTCCCAAAGGTGCAAATGCTAGTGAATCATCTTTTATCTATCTTGGAGGACAAATACCTATTGATGCACTACTCTCCCTAATGTTGATCTACCTACTGATCTAAATATGCTTGACTTAGAAGATGTTTCAAATGCATTTCCAAATGATGGCATATTCAGTGGAGCTTATGATGATGATGATGATGTGGGTGCAGAGGCTGATTTCAACAATATGGATAACACCATTGATGTTAGTCCTATTCACAGGGAACACCCTAAAGGTCAAATTCTAGGAGATCCTAAATCAGTAGTTTAAACAAGAGGAAAGATCCAAAAGGCTTCTTCAGTACAACCAGCTTTGGTAAGCTACAACTATAATCAGAACAGAACAAATTATAAAGACCATCAGAACTGTCTGTTCGCATGTTTTCTCTCCCAAGAAGAACCCAAGAACATATCACAAGCCTTACAAGATGAAAGTTGGGTAGAAGCAATGCAAGAGGAATTGCTACAGTTCAAATTACAGAAGGTTTGGGTACTTGTTGATTTTCCATATGGGAAAAAGGTAATTAGCACAAAGTGGGTCTTCAAGAATAAGAGAGATGAGAGAAGTATTGTTGTGAAAAACAAAGCAAGGCTTGTAGCATAAGGGTTTAGACAGGAGGAAGGTATAGATTATAATGAGGTTTTTGAACCAGTTGCCAGGATAGAGGGAATTAGGTTATTTTTAGCCTTTGCATCATACATGGGATTTACTATCTACCAAATGGATGTTAAAAAGTGCATTTCTTTATGGCACTATTGAAGAGGAGGTGTATATCCATCAACCTCTAGGCTTTGTTGATCCTGCTCATCCAAACAAAGTCTATAAGGTGATTAAAGCTCTTTATCGTCTTCATCAAGCCCCTCGAGCTTGGTATGAGACACTTTCTTCTTTTCTGATGGAAAATGGTTTCAGGAGAGGTACCATAGACAAAACATTGTTTATCAAGAAGAAAAAGAATGACATTATGTTAGTCCAAGTGTATGTGGATGACATTATTTTTGGTTCTACAAAGAAGTCTATGTGTACAGAGTTTGAAGATTGTATGCACAAAAGATTCCAAATGAGCTCCATGGGAGAACTCACTTTCTTTTTGGGACTTCAAGTAAAGCAACAACCTGATGGAATCTTTATTAGTCAAGACAAGTATGTAGCTGACATCTTAAAGAAGTTTGATTTTTGTTCCATCAGAACAGCTACTACTCCTATTGAGTCTAATAAACCACTGGTCAAGGATGAAGATGGTGTAGATGTAGATGTACATGTCTACAGGTCTATGATTGGCTCTCTAATGTATTTAACTGCATCAAGGCCAGACATCATGTTTGCTGTCTGTGCCTGTGCTAGATTTCAAGTCACTCCAAAAGCCTCACACTTAAATGCAGTAAAAAGGATTTTTAGGTACCTCAAACATCAACCCAAATTAGGTTTATGGTATCCTAGGGATTCACCTTTTGAACTTGAAGCTTACTCAAACAGTGATTATTGTAGGTCCTTGGTTTAGGATCTGATTAGCCTGGTGGATGTCAATTTCTTGGAAGAAGATTGATAACTTGGCAATGCAAGAAGCAGACTATTGTGGCAAATTCTACTACTGAGGCATAATATGTTGCAGCTGCAAATTGTTGTGGGCAAGTATTATAGATATAGAA
Source organism: Tanacetum coccineum (assembly GCA_026074375.1). Lineage (NCBI taxonomy): Eukaryota > Viridiplantae > Streptophyta > Magnoliopsida > Asterales > Asteraceae > Tanacetum > Tanacetum coccineum. The sequence goes on from BQNB010009869.1 coordinate 15,863, forward strand.
TCAGATGATGGATTATGGTTTTTTATTGATCATGAACACCAAAAAATCCAAATTGATTAATGAGAGCACTAATACAGTGTTAATAAAGATCCTGTTGCTCATGGTCAAGGACCAGCATATTGAGAATTTGATTCCATTTAAATAAGAGATTGTTATGAGAAGAGACTAATAGAGGTTATCAAGATTCACACTGATCATAATGCTGCAGACCTTCTCACCAAAGGATTTGATGTCACCAGGTTTAACTTCTTAGTGGTGAGCATTGGAATGTTAAATCTGTAGCTACATTTGAGGGGAGGTTAAAATTGTAAAGTTTGTAAAGTGTAGTAAGTACTTCTAGTTAAAAATTAATACTGTTAGGGTATTAATTCTGGTGTAAAAGTTAGGAAATAGTTAGTTCTAGTTAATGATATATATTGTAGCATTTTTTTTTCTTGTTTTGACTAACTATTTCAGGATAAGCAAGGATTGGAGGATGGATAGAAGCTGTGCTGCAAATTCTACACATATATGGTCTGTAAGTACTAAGTACTAGAGTTAATTCTGGGTAGTCTATAAGTTAATTTTTGTAGTCTATAAGTTAATTCTGGTAAACTTTATTAGTACTGGTAGGCTAATGTTAAGTCTGGTAGATGACCGTTGGTGCTGGTGAGGGAAAATTGATTTTTCTTATTTAAATATTACCGTTAGAGATTTTTACGGCGCATACTTCTAAGATAGGTTTTCTATTTGGATAATTACTGCACTTTATTCTATAAAAATCTTTCTTTTCTCAAAGAAACTCTTTTATTACATCCGGTCCAATAAAAACCTGTTATTCATACGATTAAAACTCATTCTCACAACTATTACCAGTACTATTCATCTCACTCAAATCAACCCAGCACTAAGAATCTAATTCTTACGACTTTTTTTCACAACGAGTATCATATGGCCAATCAAAGTACTCAACAAGCATAATATGGTCGCTTTCCCTGAAGAAACCAATGAAAGGGTTAGTGTTTACACTAAGGTAGTTGGATTTTCTAAAAGGTACATCCTCTCGCATGTAATGCCTTAACTCTAATCCTACAATCTAAATGACACCCTTTACAAACAATTCTGGCAAACTGTCACAGTCAAAACATTTGCTAATGGGACTCAACAATTAGTAGCATCTATAAACTCTAAATAGTATACTATTACTAAGGCATCTGTCCGAAGTAAACTTCAATTGGCAGATGCAACAGGAATACATAATTTAATCTGATGCTGAAATATATTCTGATTAGCTACATTGAGAGTATGTTACTGAGGGAAAATAACTTTTTTGGAAAAGAATATACACCCCAATGGAAATTTTAAATCCATCATATTTACACTGCTTAAGGCCATAATTCTGTGGATGGGGATCAATTTGGTAGTACTGTTGCTACTGCATTAATCTGTCTATCTAGTAATATGGTTTATAATTTTTCTAAAATGATTTTTGATGGAATGGTCCATAACTTGGAGAGTAATACAAATTTTTTAATGTATCCAAGATTTTTACAAATTATTTTGGACATTAATACTGAACATAAAGGAAAGTATTTAGCCCCAACTTTGACCAAAAAGCTTTTTGCAAACATGAAAAGGGGTTATGCAGGGGATATTATACCATTGCTGCCTGCTATGTTGGCAGATGCAGCTACGGATCAAGGTGAAGGATCAGCACAACCATATAAACGCCCTGTCCCCAAACAAGTTGATTCCACAACCAATCCACACCCTACCCTACGATTATCACCACCATCATTCACCACAGTCAATCACCACCTATTCACCATATAATTCACCAACATCAATCACCACCTCATTCACCACATCAATCACCATTTCAATCACCACATTACTCACCACCTCATTCCTCGCCACCTAGGTCATATGAAGCACCTCTCCCTGAAGGTAACACATCAGGAAGTGCTGAGGCCAGTATACAACTCAAAGAATTGATGGTACTTGTACCTAGCTTGGTGACCAGGGTTACTAGTTTGGAGAAAGAGTTGAAGGACACCAAACAGACCTTATGGAATGATGTGCTCAAATTGGTAAAGAAGGTGAAATCTCTAGAAAAAGCTTTGAAGAGGAAATCCAAGAAAGTAATTGTGTTTGCATCAGAGGGTGAAGAACCAGAGGATCAGGAGGGGATAATACAAGAAATTGAAGATGATCGCTCTAGTATATTTGGTTAGAGAATCCATGAAATAGAAGTCAACAGATTTTGTTACTCCTACAAAAGCTTCAGGGGAGGCTCAAGAAGAAGAAGAAATCAGTCCTACAATCTTGGAGGCAGCTAAAAATTTCTCAAAAGTTGCTTCTCAAAGTGTTAGCAAAGCAAAGTCGACTGATAAAGGGCCAAAGCAAAGATGAAGCAAGGTCAATAGGCTCAAAAGATTCAAATGAATTAGATGCTAGATTGAAGAAGGTGTTAATACTGCAGAGTTAAGATTAATTCTGGTATTGAAGATGTTAATACTGGTAGATCTAAAGTTGATACTGGTAGAACATCAATTAGTACTTCTAGTATAATTCATTCTCCTAAAAAGGGTCAAAGAGAAGGAAAAGCTCAGATGGTTAAAGAGGATATCCAGGCTACTCATAAGACTAAAGAACAAATAAGACAAGAAGAAGCTGGATTGGAAGAGGCTATAAGATTGCAAGCTCAAATGGATGAAGAAGTTGCAAAACAGATTCATTTAGATAAGATGTTAGCCAAAAGAGTGCAGGAAGAACAAGAATTGTCAGAACAACAACTAAAAAGAAAGGCTGAAGTTCAAAAAGCTGCACAATTTATAAAAACTAAAGAAGATTGGGATACCATTAGGGCAAAACTGGAAGCTAATACAGAGGTAGTCAAGAGTCTTGCAGGAGAAATAGTAACCATAGAGAATTGCAAAAGAATGGTGGAAAATATAAATGAGAAGAAAAGTCTATGCTGAACAAAAAGCTAAAGCAAAAAGAAGTAAGCCAATGACACAAGCACAACAAAGAGAATACATGAGTACCTTCATCAAGAATTAGAGTTCATGGAAATTGTCTCAATTGAAGAAGCTTTCTTTTAAAGAGTTGAAGACTGAATTTGAAAAGCTGATGAAGAGTATTGAAAGTTTTGTGCCCATGGAAACTGAAGCAAGAGTGAAAAGACATGGATTACAGCTAGAACAAGAAACTTCAAAGAAACAGAAGATTGACATTGAGGATGCTTCAATCACAAAGGGAAAAGATGAAGTTGTAAAGGAAGAAGAAGCTGAAGTGCCAGTTAAGAAAACAGGAATGAGAAGGAAGCAAAAGGCAAGAAAGGGAATAAATATTGACAAGACTGCACAAGATGAGTTCAACAAGGAAAGAGAAGCATATGTGAAAGATAAAAGTCAAAGATGCTTCATCAGAAATCAGAAGATTGGATAGATGTTAATCCAACAGCTAAAAACCTCCAACTATTGTAAATATTGGAAGATCATTTATCCAATCAAGTCAAAAGGCTTGCTTAACAGAATCATAAGAAATGATGGTTCTGATAAAATCATATATTAGTTTAGTAGCTAAAACTTAAAGATTTTTTTCAGAGATGACTTGTAGAGTGTTTACCAGGTTGTAAAAAATAAGTATGGGGTAAATAGACCAGAAGAGATGTATGACATAATACTTTGGGGTGATCTCAAGACCATGTTTGATCCACCTCTTAGTGATGATGCAATCTGGAGTTTGCCACTTCAGACAGGAAGATAATTAATTAGAGGTACTATCCTACTTGTGTTGTACACTGCCTAACATTGGATGCATCTACTATATATATGTTAGCAGATAGAAAATATCCTTTGTCAAAAGATGCTTGCCAAGTGATGCTAAAGATGAAGCTTCTAGATGGGACAATGGATGAAGTTTGTTATCAACTCTTGAAGATGATTGAGAAAGCAAGCTAATGATAAGAAATTATGAGTCTCTTAGTAGCTGAGCATATTTTTGGAAACTATGGACTATAATGGAAGTGAGAAGGGTTTGGGTGTTGGCTAACCACCACACAACAAATGGTCATCAGTTCACCATGCTTAATAGGCATAAGAACTGGCTAGTCCAAAGCAAACGGCTTTGGTAAAGACTTCTTAAATCCGTTAAATGGTTACCATTTACAAAAACAGTATGGTAATCAAAAGCACAAGTACTGCACTAAAGCATTGGCTACTCCAAAGCAAACGGCTACTGGTAAAGAGATCTCAAATCCGTTGATAGCTGATAGTTTGCTAAAAACTATAAGGTTATCAATGCACCTTGTTATTGCAATGAAGCATTGACTAGTCCATAGCAAACGGCTCATGGTAAAGACATATCAAATCCGTTGATGGCTGGTAGTTTGCCAAAAACTACAAAGCCAACTTAGTTGGATGTTGCTGTGTAGCTGTGATGAAGAGAAGACAAAGACTAAAAGACAAAAGAAGCTAAGGACTTAAAAAGGTGTTTGGATACAATCCTCAAAAACTCAAGCTGAAGAAAACTAAAGAAACTTGAAGTTAACAAGTGAAGTTCAAGTTTAGGGGAGGATTGTTAGGAATTTTGCATACAAAACTTAATTCAGTAGTGGTATTGTGATTAGTTATGCTAGTTACATATAGTACTGGTAGAAGGATTATCGTAGTTAGTACTGGTAGTGGTTTAAATAGTTAATACTGCTTATGTAATAGTTAAGTCTGCTTACGCAGAAATTAGTTAGAGTTAAAGAAATGCCATGAGAATATCTTAGGAAATGGATATGCATTAATCTTTATACGTGTTTTGTTAAAGCCCATTAGTGTTTCGTTAGTCTATAAAAAGGAACCCTAGGCAAAGTTAATTAGATATAGTTCTACACAAATAAGATCATATGAAGAATCAAATAGTAATCATATTTGGTAATCTGTTAACATAAAGGCAGATTCAAAGTTTAATATAAAAGTTCTTTTGTGATATTCAAATATTGTTCTTCTTAGCATTATTGATTAGATTCCGCAAATCAATAGTGTTTACTCAGTGTTTCATATATTGTTGCTTTAGAATAAATCCTAAAGTAAGCAAACTCTTTGCAAGCCGAAGGTTAAGTTGTGTTACAATAAATACCCCCTTTACAGAAACACACACAGATATCTTTTAAGGCAAATCAAACTCTTGCAAAATTTTCTATCAAAACAAATCTGTGTGTGTTCATCATTTTCAAACAAGTTTTCTAAAAGAAGGTGATAAATTTGATAAACACTTTCATTCAACTTTTGATCCAAGCTTTCATTATCTTCCAAGACATTAGCTAAATGTTGTATTCAATTATAACAATTTGGTTAATCTCCCACGTAAACTTAGGTGAAGATCAAAGATTTTGAGAAACTGCTTATTATTTTTCTCATAACATTTTGCAAAACATTTTTGATAGTCTTTCTTAAAAAAAACCAAGACTTTCATAACTTCAAGGCTATTAGCAGAATGTTAAGGTTATAAACTATAACGACTCATGTTAATATCCCACGTAAACTTAGGTTTTGAGTTTGTTTTATAGTAAGTTTATCATAAACTTTTTCATACTAAGCAATGACATCTCGAAAAGCTATTGTTAATGCACCACAGGTTAAAGACTTAATCGTTGAGGTCATTCAATTCCCAAACAACAACTATGTTGGTAACCTTAACTCCACACCGAACGTGCCTGCCTATAAAGACATTTGTATATATTAAAAAGGCCTTTACCAAAACACCTTGAGTTGATATACCAAAACTATCTCAAGGAGTTTTGGTGTACCGCTCAGGTTGATCTTCCAAAACCACCCACTGATGACTCAGACCCCAAACCTATCAAAGAGTCAATCATGAGGTTTACAATGAAGAATGGTACAACGCCATTGTTTCTTGACTACAAGACCTTTGTTCAAGCCATTAGACTTGACTATAATGATGGTAAATATGTTACTCTACCTCAACCTGAAGTCATGAAGGCTGAACTCCTAAGGTTAGGCCTCTATAATGAAAGGAATGTAGATGAGTCATCAAGTGTTTTGTTTCAAAAGAACCCATCTGTTTAAAACCTAGTTTCCCATGCCTTGAAGGCTTCTGATGACTTTTGTCATTCAGGTCCTTGGTAGGAATAAATCTTCTTTTGATCAGTTGAACCTTAGTCAATAGATGATAGTCTACAGTCTCCTTACGAGAACTAAGATTGACATTGGTGAGATCATATTTCATGATCTGGTATCAAGGCTCACTACTAAGCCTAGAAAAGGGTATGTGGTCTATCCTAGGTTTCTCTCTTGTATCCTTGAAAGATTAATGGGTATCGATTATGTTCAGGACGCAACACTTGGGTCTACTCCCTCGATCCTGAGCAAGATGAACTTTCATCGGAACCCCTCTGTAGTCCAACCCATTAAATTAACAGCATATGATGAGGTGTCATTTTATACACTTTTTCGAGGTCATTTAACCCCCTAAATCGTGCAAATATGCCCAGATTATGTGCTTAATCATTTGTTTTCATGTTTTTAGCACTTGAATGGCATTTGGAGGAAATACACGTGACTTGGGCTCATTTGGAGAAGAAACGGACAAGACTATGACTCTACACCATTTATCTTGAAGAATTGTGCATACAGAGCGTGGAGACGGCGTCACGATTACTAAGTGACGACGTCAGGATTTTCAAAGTGACGGCGTCATGGATTTGGCAACGGCGTCAGGATGTAGCCGACTAAAAGTGGCTCTAGAAGATTCTACATGGCGACGGCATCACGCTTACAACATGACGCCGTCGCGCCGCTTTTCCTATATATACAAAACCGATTTTAGGGTTTTGAGTGTGTAACTTTTAGGAGATGAACCCTAACTTTTATATTCGAGTTTGGAAGCTTTTTAGGCTGTCTTTAGGGCCTAAAAACCCTATTGTAACAGTCTTTAATCTATGTTTTAATCAAGTAAAGTTCATTTGTCCTTTTAATCTTTCAATATGTTTATGTATTGTTTGATTGATTTGTGTTCTTTACCTTCTTATAACATGCTAGGCTAGATCCTTTAGTATTTACTTATGATTGCATAAAACTTAGATTGTAGATCCTTTTAATGTTGCTTCTTGTGATGGATGTGCGCGTTAGGCTTTAGAAAACTAGCCATAAGATATTAAATTGGCATAGACGTCCAGGGAAACACGAGTGTGTAGAAAGAATACCATCGGTAACAGTATTCATACTACCTTACCCCTAATATGGCTAATCCCTCTTAAGATATTTCAGTTGCATGTAATATACTCTTAGGGGCCTTGTAATAGTCTTCATACTACCTTACTTGTGCGTTGTCTTAACGGAATATTACATAGACGACGGGTTTGTGTAATTCGTTCATGACTTAGGAAATACTTACACAGATCATCACAAGTGTGACAAAGCAACAGGATTAGGAGAAGCAATCTGAGGAGTAGTGCGTGATTTAGTAGATCGTTCATTTATCATATAAGTTATCACCAAAGTAGTTTAGATTATTATTAGTTTAATTAGATAAAACAAACCAACCTCTCAACCATATGATTTTACCTGCTTTTTATAAAATAAAAATACAAAAAAAAATTTCTCTCAACCCCGTAGACCTTTATTAGATTATGTTCGAGCCTTCCTAACCTATTCCCCTAGAGAACGATAACAACCCCCTAGTTTTTTCCTATACTACACTGCAACGATTAGGTGCACTGCCTAGGGAGTTGTAAAACTTCTTGTTAAAGTCTAACGACAACCGCATCAAGTTTTTTTGGCGTCGCTGCATGGGGAATAGTTAGATTTCTACCATTGTTTAGCTTAGGTCTACTCGCTTGATTCCTGTCAAGTGAGAATTTTATTTTCTGTATATTAGCTTTCTTATAGTCTATCTTTTCTTTGTGTTATTTGTTTCGTAAATCTTTTCGTTGACCTTCGTGGTAGACGAAAATCCTATCCGTACTCTTGGAGATTACTCCAAACCTAGCCACGAGGGCTACAGGAACACCATTGAGCTCCCCTAAGGGAACAATGTGGTGCCTCTTTGATCCGACACCATCTGGTTGGTGCAAAATGAATGCTCATTCCATGGACTTCGGTCCGAGGATCTATACCAACATCTTAAGGATTTCTCAAAACTTGTGGACTCACTCGACCTTGATGTTGCAAATAGGGAAAGAACGCGTCTGCGTTTATTTCAATTTTCCCTTCGCGACCAAGCTAGCAATTGGCTTGAACTTCTTCCAGCATGATCCATCTCCACATAGGAGGATCTTACTACTCGTTTCCTTGCTCATTTCTATCCACCGGGAAGGACTGTAAAACTTCGTAACGACATCCTGATGTTCCAACAACATCAAAGAGAGTCTCTTTCTAAAGCATGGACTCGTTTCAAGGACTTACTCTAAAAAGTCCCTCATAATGGCATCGATCTTTGGCTCCAAGTCCAAATCTTTTATGACCATGTCAATCCCGTCACAAGGCGAACCATCGATTAGTCGGCAGGTGGCAAGCTTCGTGATAGAAACGTCGAAGAATCCTGGGCATTATTAGAGGACCTCGCCCTCTATGACAATGAAAGTTGGAACGACCCAAGGGACTTCACTAAACTGGTTAAGGCTATCTCTTTGCCTCAAGATGTCATGAGTACATCTGACCGTCGCCTCATCGAGCTCAAAAATTAAGTCCAACGCTTGATGGAAGCTCATCTTGCTCCTAAACAAACTATTCAAGTGAACAAAATCACTTCTTTATGTAAAATCTGCAGTGGTCCCCACGACACTCAGTACTGCATGGAAAATACCGAGCAAGCTTTTGTCAAATATGCGTCCTCGCTTACCGACAAAGCGAAAGGCAAGTGGTACACTTTCAAACCCGAGCAAAACAATCTGGTGACACCTACAATCCGTCATGGAAAATTTACCCAAACCTTAGGTGGAGACAACCCACAACTCTCAAAAATATTTCTCAAACCCACCTAACCGGTTTCAACCCAACTGTTCGATCCTAAACCGCTCCTTCAACAATAATCCTCAAAACTTCCACAACCAATCAAATCTCAAAGGGTTGGTGTCTAACTTCATGGCATCTCAAGACGGTAGATTGTCTAAGTTTGAAGCCGATTTCAAACAGCAACAAAATGAGATAACCAACAAAATCAACACTGTCTTGAAGGCCATCACTGATTGTATAACGGGAGCACTCCTAAGCGATACGGTTAAGAACCCAAAACTAAATGTTAATTCCACCTCTCTAGTTTTGTGTGCTCGTTCATACCCATCGGAAGACCCTCAATGCTCACTCATCTCAGCCACCTAATTCGATCAATGCTATCAAAACATATTCCCCCAAAGAGACAAAACATTCGCTTAAAAGGGGCAGCCGCAGACGGTCCGCAAAGCGATTGGAACAAACAACCCTAATAAACCCAGCGATACTCTAGAAGATGAACTCTAAGAATTTGCATCTTAATCTTTACCGTGGTTCTTTGAAGTTTTCTGAGCTTATGCCCCATATTATAACAACCCCACTGTAAATTTCTAACAATGTCATATCCATCTATTAAATTAAATGCTCTGTAAGATCCAACTATTGATATATATACCCACCTTATTACCAGGGAAATTTTTGCTTTATCCCTCTCATTATAGCAACGTCTACTTGCATCCTCTAAAGTAAACGAGCTCACTGCAACCCTCTACCAATGCAAATCATCTATATCTATGTTACTATCATGAAAAACATCCAAATAGTCTAGTTAATATTCTAATAGTCATTTTTACCAAGTACATATATCTATTTAAACGTACCATTTACAACGTTATATCAAAACAACTTTAATTCATTAACTTTATATCAAAACCCCCTAATTATTCTGGTAATGTAACGTAGTAAAATGAATTTGGAAGCCCTTCAAACCATGTGTACAAGTGTATAATGCATAACATTTTGTGAATACTTTCCCTCCAAAATCAAGTTACAACTTTCAAAGCCCAATGTACAAAAGTCAAAAAATTGCAAGAAAACCAAACAAGGTATTTTTAACCTCCTAAAACATGTTTTAGTTTCTTCTTACTACCACTTTAGCACAAGGTAAAACCCTTAATGTATACTTCTAAACCCTAAACCTAAACCCTAAATCATCTTAAAAACCCGACTCTAAAACTTTAAACCCTAAATGAAACCCCTAAAACCATAATTCATTTATAAAGCCTAAAACTAAACCCAAAACCTTAATCCTTCTAATCCTAAATCCTAAACCTCAATCCTAAACCCTAAACTAAACCTAAACCTTAATCCAAACCCTAATTATCCTAAAACTAAACCCAAACTCGAATTAAACCATAAAACCAAACTGAAACCCGAATATGACCCGTAACCAATTTCCACCCATTTTAAAACTATTAAAAACATAACAGCAACCCCTAGCAACCTCAAAACCTCAATCACCTCACCACCACCATGCACCAATCAAGCACACTATCATCTCCCTTTCCCTCTTGTAAGCTACAACCACAAACTTGCACTCTAAAACACCCCCTTTCGTCACCTCTAGGTACACGAAACCCAACTCCACAAACCCTTCCACCTTTCATACTACCCTCCTAGCTCACAATACTCATCATAATATCCTTCCTTAGTCATTACCCTACAAACCCTTGGTCCTTACTCTAGAGCCTTAACCTTGGCCACCAAGTTTTCGAAACCCTATAATAAGCCGACTCCAGCAACCCATTTCAAGTCAACACCTCAAAATCACATCAAACAATAACAAATGGAGTCATAAAAACAAGATCAACGGAAGACCACGGAAGATCAAAAAGGAATAACTCATAAAATTTATGAAGCCAAGCATCAAAGAAAAAGAAGTCCATTGAAGTGGTTTCTAAAGCGTACGAACCCAAAACCCCCATTTTTCGGACCCATTTAGCTCAATGATAAATTATAATCTTTGTATCAATAAGCTCATAATCTATTTTTAGCAATGTTCATAAGACTCCGTAAGATCCGATATGATCCCTTGTTAAAGGCCTTAATCCTCAAACCAATGCCGTTTTTGAATTAAAACAACAAAAAACGACACGATAATTTTCCTAGCTAACTATATAACTTTTCTAAACTTTTGTTATGTTAAAATATCTTATTTTAGCTTATTCTAATACGCCAAGACCTTGCAACTCTTTTGATTTCAAAATATCAAAATAATGAATTTTGGACTTGATATGAGCAATGTTTCATGCATAGGGGTACTACATAACTTTTCTTAATATATAACAAGGGGATGAAAATGTCATAATTCCCAACGTTATAACATAAGGACCCAATCTTATCCAAGATTCAAAGTTTTAAAGGTTTTAAATATTTATAAACTTTATTATATAAAGGACTAAACTTGTAAAAGTTTTATAAACCAAGGGTAAATAATTCCATATTTGCAAACCTTAAAAATATAAAATAATACTATTTAATAATAAATTATAAAAAAATTAATATTAATATTATAAAACTCTATTTTTATAAAACCCAGATACATTTATCGCAATTAATCATCGATCCGACGATTTTAAATCACATTATGTATAGACTAACGTAATTTATCATCGACTAGCTTTTATGAAAAACTAAAAATCTTATCGTATAACTTTAACTATGGAATTTTAGTGAGGGGTTTCCATTTGGTTATATTGTTTTTGATGAGTTTGTTGGGTTGAAGATCTTAAAGTGCCCTGACTCCTCAAATCGATACTACATGGCTTCTGGATTATGAAAGCCCGAACAGTGATACAATATTTCCCTAATAAATTAATAAATCAAATGTAATACGTTAAACTTTATGAAAGTTTTGAAAACATAAAACCATCACACTAAGACTTGCCATATTACCCCAGGTTTGCGTGACGAGGCGTTACTTTCACTTGATATACTTTAGCCATCAATAAGATTTTCCCTGTTAAAGGTTAGTATCATAACCCTCGCATTTTAAACCTCTATTGTATTCATAAACCCGCGAGGGGGAAACAGGCAATAAAACATGAATACACGTATATTTTTCCAACTTTATGCCTATTCAATGCATTATTGCCTAAGTCCTTACTTTTTTTTCCATTAAGACCCCACTATCATGAACCGTTATTTACCTTTTCGGAGTAAGCGCGTGAATGTTGTGAATAGATTCTATTTAGGACTGAACTTCCCTCGTTGGTGTACCTATACTTTCCTGTAACCAAATTACCTTATTTGAATCACTATGTGCGGGATGTTTTGGCAAAGGCACCAATTGGGGACAACTTCTTGTGATTAAATTGATTATCACAAGTCCGTAGGTTATGAGCTCAGGGCAATAACAATGTTTTCTATGAATATTGTACTCATTTAATTATTACACTTATGGGTAGTATAACAACGTAACTCAACTGTTATGATACCTTGTATTAAACTAGTTTAACAAAAACCTATGAATTTCTACTCAACTTTGTTGTTGACTTTTTATTATGTTTAATCTCATGTAACTGAAGCATCTTATGAGCACGGAGTGGCACGAACTTAAAGCTGGCTAAGCTGTATCATTCACACATTATTTTCTAGATGTAGGGATCTCTCATTTGTAAAAACTCTGTTTATCAAATGAATGATAAACTTACTTTAAAAAACCCGTCTCTTTTGAGTCCGATATCTTATAATATAGACTGTTGTACTATGAAATATACCCTAGATAGCATTTCCCCCTCTAAAAATGCCAAAAATGGGGGTGGGTTATAGATTGGTAATCAAGCCAGGTTATAGAGAACAAAGTGAAACCGATAACTATAATTACATTTCCCCCCCCCTCTTGTCCATCCAAGAAAGTCCTAACCCACACCCCCCGCCCTTGCCCCAAAAGCACATCTCCCGGAATAGTATGTAAAGTACATAACTATTATACTATTATATAAATAACTTATGTTATTTACCGCTGGGTTGTTAACAGAGTGATGTCTTCTCCTAACCACCATACTTCCAATATTGAGGATGCTTTTTCCTCTAACTTTCCGGACTATATCCTGGCTTCCCCGGACTATGTCCCAGCTTCACCAGGAAATACTTATTCTAGCTCTTCAAATAACTCATTTGGTTTAGTTCTAATAGCTTCACCAACTCTTTCACTTTTTCATGATGACCCCTATATGAAGGTCATGCATGCATATTATGCTAAAGAATCACCTATTCCACCACCAACTATTGTGCCTCCATCTTCATTGCTATCTCCAATGTTTAATCCTCAAGAATTCTTTCTTCTTAAGGAATTGTTGCCACTTAAGAAACGAGGTCGTGACCGATCATCCTCCTCTACTTCTGCCCTACCTCAAGCATTTGAGATAGGAGAAAGCTCTCGTAAGACAAGTCTGGAACGTCACGAGGAGCAAATTGAGGAAATTTTGAATCACCTAGATGAACTCTCTCTCAACCGCATTGAGCACATAGAAGACAAAATAGAAGGTCTCAGAAATGGCTGGGTGATCATACAAGAAGATTTTGACAATCTGGAAGCTGAACTCCGATAGTCTCATACTCAAATTACTAAACTTCAAAGAAAGCAAATGGGAAATAACAACAAGATTGCTCTGGCTCTTTTCAGGATTGCTAATCTAGAACAAATCATTGAAGATATCCAGAATGCCTCCCAAAAGGACATCAACATCTGAAGCACCAACCATGACTCAAGCTGCCATTAGGAAACTAGTTGCTGACAGTGTTACCACAGCTCTGGAAGCACAAGCTACAACAATGGCAAATTCTGACAATACCAATAGGAACACCAGAGAAAGAGAAGCTCATGTAGCAAGAAAGTGTAGCTACAAAGAGTTCATGAGCTGCCAACCTACCAACTTCAAAGGTTCAGAAGGAGTTGTTGGACTTATCCGCTGGTTTGAGCGAACTGAATTAGTGTTTTCCCGTAGCAACTATACCGAAGACTGCAAGGTGAAGTTTGCTACTGGTACTTTAACTGAAGAAGCTCTATCCTGGTGGAATTCTTTTGCCCAACCTATTGGGATAGAAGAAGCTTACAAGATTACCTGGGTTGAATTCAAGAAGCTTTTGATAAAGAAGTACTGTCCCCGAACTGAGGTCTAGAAGATGGAAGACAAATTTTACCATCTGACTGTGAAGGGGAATGATCTCAAGGCATATGTGAGAAGATTCCAGGAATTGGCAACCTTGTGTCCCTATATGGTGCCAGATTCTGAGAAAATGATGGAAGTTTTCATCTGGGGATTGCCTCGAAGTATTGAAGGGAATGTTACCGCCTCTAAACCTCAAACTCTAGAGGAAGCCATTAACATAGCCCAGAGGCTAATGGAACAGGTAACAAAACATACTCTGGTGCAAGTATCAAGTGATCACAAACGAAAGTTTGACGACAGAAGAACTTTCAACAAAAACAACTACCGTAACACTAACACCAAGAACCGTTACAATAATCACCAACCACAACAGAACAGAAGACAGGTAACCTTCAAGTCTTATGCTGTCACTCCAACTTAAAACAATGGGTATACTGGAAACTGTCATTTATGTAAGAAATGCACTCTGCATCACATAGGACCTTGCACTGTTAAGTGTAATACTTGCAACAAGGTGGTCCATCTAACCAAGAACTGCAAAAACAAAGGGCCAGCCACTAGAAGTAATCTGCTACCAGTGACAATTACTTGTCATGCCTATGGAGAGAAAGGGCGTTATGCAAATTAATGCCGAAAGACCACCAACACATCATGCCTAGGGATGAGTCCTACATGTTGAGGATTGGAATGCTTACCAAGACAACGAACATAGTCACGAGTATGTTCATTCTAAACAACATCTGTAGTGTATATTTGATTCTCGGCTGACCGATAAAAGTTTTGTATCCATAATCTCTTGCCTATATGCTAATATATTCTACCATTAAATAGATACCTTTTACAATATCGAAATGGCGGAAAAATTGTAAGCACAAACACGTTATCTCAGGTGCATCTCTGACTTTGTTTAAACAACCTTCGAATTGATATATATGCCGATCAAACTCTGTAGTTTTGATGGCGTCATTGGTTACGGATTGGTTATCCCAATGTATCAGACCCCCCTTCCCCCCCATGCTTAATTTATTTGTGACTGAGAAGGTCATCCTCATCCCAATCAACAGTGAATCTCTTGTTCATCAGTTGGACAAAGTAAAAAACCCGATAAATCTCATTTCATGTATATAAACCGACCCGAATGATATATATCCCGAGCGTTGTCAAGTTTTCATAATCCAAGTAATGAAAAAGAAGTACAGACGAGAAAAGACTAAGGATGATATCCAAGTAAGGTCAGAGAATTTGCCGAAGTTTTTCCTGAGAAATCTACTGGCCACTTACTCTTGTTGCCAAAGTAGATTCCAAATCGATCATAATTCTCAGGTAAGCGGCATCCTGTAAGCCACTCGATCACTTTTAGATTAGCTCTTTAGAAAAGGCAGGGAACTATCTAGCCACCTTAGAAGGTTAGCAGACCGAGGTTTTATCTGACCAAGTACTTCATCCTGGGGAGCTCCTGTCTTATTTGTCAAAAAGAAAGACGATCTTTTAGAATGTGTATCGATTACCGAGAGTTGAATAAACTTACCGTAAAGAATCGTTACCCATTTTACCAGGATTGTCATGACTTATTTGACCAACTTCAAGGTTCGAGTAGTATACTTCGAAGATATGGAACTTAGATCAAGCTAATCATCACTGAGAGTCAGGTTGATAGATATTTCCCAAAGATGCTTTCAGGTACAATATACAGACACTATGTATTTCAAGTTGATCGCCATTTGGTTTAACTAACGCGCCTGCTGTATTCATGGATCTCATGAACTGTGTGTGTAAATCATACTTGGACAAATTCTTAATAGTGTTCATCGATGATATTCTCATCTACTCTCGTAACAAGGAAGAGCACGCAAATCATCTGAGAATAATCCTAGAATTACTCAAGAAAGAGAAGTTGTATACCAAATTCTCTAAGTGTGATTTCTGGATTCATATCGTGTAATTTCTTGGACATTTAATTGATAGTCAAGGACTTCATGTTGATCCCGCCAAGATCAAAGCAGTTAAGAATTGGACATCTCCCACTACCATAGAATAGGTCAATTTTATGCTTGCTGATAGTATCGGAGATTTATCAAAGATTTTCTCGAATGATGGCAAAGTCATTGGATGAATTAACCAGTAAAAACAAGTATATCTGGGGCGAAAAGACAAGAGTCTGCATTTCTCAACTACTAAAATTAGAAGCTATGTGAAGCTCTATCTTTGCAATTACCATAAAGGAAATGACGTTTTTTGCTGTTTACTGTTGATGCTTTTTAAACCCCCATCAGGTCTTGGGAAGCGTTATCGGTGCTAATGCTAGAGAGAAGGTTTATTGCATATGAATCCCGACAACTTAAGCCTGATGAAGTAAACTTATACCACTCATGATCTTCGAATTAGGAGCCAGTAGTGTTCGCTCTTAAAATTTAGAGACACTATCTGTATGGCACCAAATGTACTGTGTTCACTGATCATAAAAGTCTTCAGCATATCCTTGATCAGAAAGAGTTGAACATGAGACAATGCCGCTTGGCTAGATTTGCTTTAGATTACGATTATAATTTTGCTTAACATCTTTTGGAAAGGCAAATGTTGCTAGCAGATGCCTTAAGCCGGAAGGATACGAATTCAAACCACTCCGAGTTAGATCATTTATGACCATTCATCTAAACTTATGCTCACAAATTCTCAAAGCTCAAACTAAAGCACTCAAAGAAGAAAACATCAAGGCTGAAAACTTACAAGGAATGGATAAATCATTTGAAATACGTCCTGATGGAACCCGATGTATCAAGAATCAAAGTTAGTTACAACTCTTTGGTAATCTGAGAGACTTGATCATGCATGAGTCCCATAAATCGAAGTATTCCATTCACCCAGGTTCTGACAAAATGTATCAGGATCTAAAGAAACTATATTAGTGGCCTAACATGAAGGCAATCATCGCTGAGTATGTTGGCAAATGTTTAACATGCTCTAGAGTTAAAGCAGAATGTCAGAAGCCATCCGGCTTACTGGTACAACTAGAGATTCCTATGTGGATGTGGGAGAGAATAACAATGGATTTTATCACAAAACTACCCAAAACCTCAAACGGACATGACACAAACTAGGTCATTGTCGATTGCCTTACCAAATCCGCATATTTCATTCCTACCCGAGAGACAGATAGTATGGAAACCCTTACAAGATTGTAGATAAAGGAAATAGTCTCCTGGCATGGAGTGCCGATATCCATCATCTCGGATCATGATAGTCATTTCACATCCAGATTCTGGAAATCATTGCAGAATGCTTTAGGTACTCAATTAGACATGAGTACAGAATATCATCCCGAAACTGATGGACAAAGTGAAAGAACCATCCAAACACTTGAAGACATGCTTCGAGCCTGTGTTATAAATTTTGGAAAAGGATGGGAAAAACTCTTACCATTAGTAGAATTTTCTTACAATAACAGTTACCATGCCAGCATTAAGGCAGCACCATTTGAGGCATTTTATGGTCGAAAGTGCAGATCACCTGTTTGCTGGGCCGAAGTTAGAGATGTTCAACTTAAGGGACCATAAATAATCCATGAAACCACTGAAAAGATAGTGCAAATTCGACAACGCTTGCAAGCTGCAAGAGACGGGCAAAGGAGTTACGCCAATGTAAGGCGAATGGCCTTACAATTTCATGGTGGAGATCGTGTTATGTTACAAGTATACTCGTAAAAGGTATCACAGATTCAGAAAAAGGAGAAGCTTAACCCTCGCGTACATTGGACCTTTTCAAAATCCTTTTGAATGGATTGGCCAGTGGCATATACTACTTCGAGCTTCCTGAAGAGGTCAGTAGTGTCTACAATACCTTCACGGTTTGCTAATCTAAAGAAATGCTCATCTGACGAATCCCTTGTAATTCCAATGAAAGAGTTTCGACTCGATGACAAACTCAACTTTGTGGAAGAACCAGTGGAGATCATGGATCGAGAAGTCAAGCAACTGAAACAAAGTCGTATTACTATAATCAAAGTAAGATGGAACTCTAAAAGAGGACCAAAATTTATGTGGGAATGCGAAGATCAAATTCGTGCCAAGTATCCACATCTGTTTTCAAACATCACTCTGGCATCCAACTAAATATCGGGATGAGATTTCTTTTAAGGGGGGGAGACTATAACAACCCGCATTTTTCATCAATGTAATTATCCATCTATTGAATTAGATGCATATTTATTATACGCACCTTTTTTAAGGGGATTTTTGCTTTATCTGAGTATACAACGTTAACTTGCATCTCTAAAGTAAACGAGCTCACACAACAATCTACCAATGCCATCTATATCTATGTTTATATCATGTAAACATCCTAATATGTCAAGTCTATATCTTAATATCATTTTTTACCAAGTACATTATTCATTTAAACGACTTTTTAAAATGTTATATCAAAACAAACATTTAAACGTTTAACGTTTACACTCAAAACCATACTATTATATGTATGTATACTTTAAAATGAATGTTCAAAGCCTCTAAAAGATTAGTGGTTTTTGTGTCTCAGATCAATACTACAACATTTGAATATCTTTTCCCTTCTGGCATCAATTATAACTTTCTAAAGCACAATTTACGAGCTAATCATGCCTAAAAAACTAAATTGGTCATTTAAGCTTCCTAAATCATGTTTAACTTTAGTACACTTTAGCACAAGGTACAAGCACTTTATGCATGACTTCTAAACCTTAAATCTAAACCCTAATTCATCCTAAAACTCTAATATAAAACCCTAAACCCTAAACGAAACCTAAAACCCTAATTTTACTTTAAACCTAAAACTAAACCCTAAACCTTATACTCATCCTTAAACCTTAATCCTAATCCTTAATATAAAATTCCCTAAAACAGTATCCCTGAACCATAATCTATCCCTAAACCCTAAACCTAACCTCGCTTTAAACCCAAACTCCTAAGCCGAAACCCAAACCAACCTGCATTGGCACCATTTTTTCTTTCTTTAGACCCTTTTTTTAAAAACTTTTCGTTAGCATCCTACCACCTATCAAGCATCACCAAGACATCACCAAGCAGCTTACAAGCACCTCTATCACCACCCTTAAGCACCAAGTCTTGCTTTGTCACCTCCTTGTCCCTTGTGGTTAGCCGTGTTTTTTTATGATGCTCAAAAGACCCACAACTTTCTCCACTTGCTTAAGCTAGCTCTATAGCCCTCAATACTCATTCCTAGCCTCCCTTAGTCATCTATCTACAGCCCTTAACCCTTAGCCACCAAGAAAACTTGGGCACCAAGGGTTTTGAACCTTATAAATAGCCGAAACACACACACTCTTTAATCACACCTCAAATGGAGTTCTAGCTCAGACCAATAAGGATCAAGTGAAGTCCCCAAGCTCAGAATAGAAGCCAAGAATCAAGAGAAAAGAACCCTTGAAGTCGTTACTAGGCGTACGAACCCGAAAACCCCATTTCGACCCATTTTAGCTCAAGTAAGCTCAAAATCTTGTTCAATAAGCTTATAATCTGTAATAGAATTTTCATAATACTCTTAAGATCATATATGAATTCTTGTTAAAGCCTTGAATCCTCAAACCCATGCATTTTTGATTAAAACCCTAAAAACGACCCGTTTTGATTTTCTAGCTAACGAATCCTTTTTCTAAACTTTTGTTACGTTAGAACATCTTATTTTAGCTTATTCTAATAAGCTATAACCTGCAAATATCATTTAAGCTTGCATGGCTTTTTGGACTTGATTAGTAAATTATTTCCATGCAAGGGGTATATATCGTAACTTTCTGAAATTTATAACTAAATGAGCTGAAAAAGTCATTATTCAAAAGTTATAACTATAAGGATCTATCTTGCCAAGTTCTAAAGTTAAAGGCTAAAATTATATTTACTTTATATATAAAGGACTAAACTTATAAAAGTTTATAAACCAAGGGTATATATTGCCATTTTTGCAAACTTGAAAATATAAAATATAATATTTTTATATAAATTATAAAAATATATATTAAAATTATAAAACTCGATTTATTTAAAACCCGACACTAGTAATCGTTAATATTATTTCATCATTCGAGCATGTAAACAAATTATCGTTATATATTTAACGTAATTTATCATCGACTAACTTTTGAAGAAAATTAAAATCTTATCATATCACGTTACTAGGGAGCTTCATGTAAGGAGTTTCATTTGGGTATATGTTTTGACGAGTTTGCTGGATTTACAATTTAAAGTGTCATGGCTCCTCAAAAGATTAACTACAGGGATCTCTGTATTGATGATGGCCGAAAGTGATAACATATTTCCATAATATTATTAAATCTCATATGTAATACGTTTTAAACTCATATAAGTTTTGAACTTAACCCATCACACTAAGGACTTTGACATTTTTACCACAGGTTACGTGACGAAGCCGTTACTTTCACTTTATATACTTTTGCCATCAATCTGATTTCCCTTGTTAAGGTGAGTTCATAGCACACATTTTAAATCTTCTAATGTTTTCATAAACCCGCGAGGGGGATACATGCTATAAATCATGAATATGAGTATTTTTCCATTTGTATGCTATCCTAATATATTATTGCCTAAGTCCTTACTTTTGCCATTAAGACCCCACTATCATGAATAGTTAATTACTTTTTGCAGTAAGCGCGAATGCTATGAATAGATCTATTTGGGACTGAGCTTCCCCGTTGGTGTACCTATACTTTTTGGTAACCAAATGCACTTCATTTGAAACACTATGCGGGTGTTTGGCAAAGGCACCCGTTGGGGCAACTTATTGTGATTATTGATTATCTCAAGGTCTCGGTGCATGAGCTTAGGGCAATAATACTGTTTTCTATAATAATTGTACTCATTGCAATTATTACACTTATGGGTGTATAACAACGTAACCCACTATTGAACTTGTATTTAAACTGTTAACATAAACTTATGAATTTCACCTCAACCATTGTGTTAACCTTTTTAGCCTGTTTAATCCAGGTATTTGAGCTACTTATGGCACGGAGTAGTGGCAACGGACTTTAAAGTATGGCCTTAAACTTTTTCATTCACTTTATGTTTTTCTTGTAGTTTTGGACCTCTATTTGTTTTAAAAACTCTGATTGAAATAATGACATGGATAAACTTATCTTTTAAAAACATCTCTTTTGAGTATTTTTCTTATGATTATGACTGTTTTTTTCTAGAAATAATACCCCAGATTAGCTTCCACTGCTATATGTAAAAAATGAGAGTGTTATACACCAGGAGTGTCTGATTTAAACACCAACTGACTATCTTCTAGCAGTAGGTTTCTTGGCAGGTTTCTTTGTAGGTTCTTTAATAATGACAAGAATTTTCTTCTTTGAAGGAGAGGTAGGTTTCTTAAATTTCCTTGCTTTCTTAGGAGTTGTTGCTCCTGTAGCGAATGCAAGATAAGTCTTATAGGCATGAGAGTTTTGCATCTTCAAAATAGTCATCTATGCAGGAACTAAAGCTCTATACACTTGATATTCTTAAGTTTTAGAGACAAATTTCAAGGAACCCCAGAGAATGTCATCATGGACTGTGTGTATGAAACATCTGTTCCTTATTAAATTGACTTATCTTTGGAAATGAAGTGTTGGATGATAGCCTTAGTAAATCTTAGATAAGGCATGTTCTCTTTTCTTGCAGCATTGGTGTTTCTGCTGTCTATCTAGAACATGAAGTCTTCCCAAAGTAGTTCAATATAATCAACATTCTTGTTGTAGAACATCCCCTATAAGATTTGTGCTCTTGAAAGTCTAATCTTATCAAGACATATGGTTTTTCCAAAAAGGCATCTATCATTATGGGTATGATTCTCTGTTGCACTTCGCCAATATTGACTCGATCACCTGGTGCGATCCAAGGGGGGGGGGGGGGGGGGGGGGGGGGGGGGGTGGGGGGGGGGAGGGGGGGAAGGGGAGGGGAGCATTGTCAAGAGTAGTTTGATGAGCAGTAGTATTCATTGTTCTGCTAAAAATTTTGTCCAATACAGTTTACATACAAACAGATATATATTACTGATTGACAATTTGGATCATGCAAATAGCTATTCAAGTTGTGATAATGAACTAGGGATTAAACACAGTTTATCAGGCAAATAGTTATAACATAGGTCGATGATCAAAGATCAGATGGTCAACTTGGAAGGTCAACAGACTAACTATTGGTCAAACATAGACAAATAGGCAACTCAGATAGAATTCTAGGAAAAATTTACCTTGTATAAATCACCTAGTTGAAAATTTGCAGTTATAACAACCCAAAGAATTTTCATCAAATGCAAACCTATTTAATATTATCACAATTGTACAGGGAAGGAAATTTTCGCTTTTTAACATTAATATGCATTGTCAATGTTTAGTAAGTCATGTAACTTACATAACTAAGTAGATGAGCTCACAGCAAACCAATATATGAATTACCTATCTTCATATTATCGTCAAGGCAAACATCATAACATGTCATGTCAATATCATCATATCCCCTTTTACAAGGTACATTATCATATAATGTACTATTCACAACGTTATATATAATCGGGCTTTAACCATTATTTATACTCATAAACCATAATTCCATAAAAGATTTAATATATAAGTGAATGTACAAGTATAAAGCCATTTGTTCAGGAGTTTCATAACATCTATATGAATATATTTCTATCCAAAGAAAGGTAAAAGTCTTTAAAGCTCAATATTCAAGTCATTAAGCATATGATCTCTTAAAAATATGCCTTTTTACCTCCATTTTCATTCCAATTTATTCAACACACAACTTATGTACAAGTACTATACTAATATTACAATATATAAACCCTAATTATACCATCTTAAAGCTTTCATACTTCTTTTTGCACTCATAACCTAATTTCAAAATCTTAAAACCTAACCCAAGCAAAATACTAAACCATGACCCGTTTCCTTGTTTTTATCCATCATAAACCTAACCAACTCTAAATAAGTTGTAATAACTTAATTTTACAAATAAAATTTATAAATCATTTCATACATCATTCATCATCAGTTCATCATTATACTTCAATTATCACAGAATCGGATCCAGTTACCCTAAATGTACCACTTAAATGTAACTTTGACCCGTTTACTCATTTTCTGACCATCTCATTCTCAAGTAAGCAACCAAGAGTCATTGTAAACCCATAAAATGAGTTTACAAACCTTTATACATCATTAACCCATCCTATGCTTCAACATGTACGTGAATTACAAAGGCTAGAAAAACCCTAAAAGGCCTTATATGAACCTAATTCCAAGCTACGCTATTATTCTTTCAATTCAAAACCCATTTTAACTAAAACCATGATCAAACATCATTGATAATACTTGTATTTAAGCTCTAGGATCTGTATTCCACATTCCTATCCAAAAAAAAGGGATAGTTATTATTTTTTTTTTTGCAAAACATAACCAAGAAAGTCAAGAAAACCCTAAACGAGCCCTAGTTAAACCCGTGACCTCATTTCTTCAATTCTAACCCGTTTTAACCCAAACCACTTGCTAACTTTCATTAATACTTCTTAATACAAACCTTGAGATCATAATTCAATCATTCCTTAATCATGCTCACGAAATATAAGCCAAAAACTGGGAGTTCAACCATAAAAACCCCAAAACAACCCGCGACCCCCTTTTTTGCAATTCTTAAAAAAAACCCATTTTAAAACCCTTTCTTTACAAATAACTTATGCACATGCAATCATTGCAGCTTTACACACCTGCTAGATTACATTCTGGCCTCCCGATTAGGTCACCAAGAAAGCCACATCACCTCCTTGTTGGCCATTCTCTAGCCGTGACACCCAAACACCCCTAAAAACCTTCCACCTTGCAATCCTACCACCTCTAGACCTCAAGACTCATCATGTAGCTTCAACACATCATATACTAGAGCCCTCATACAGTCCGTAACAGATGACATGGGTTGCTTAACTCTTTTTGACTCAAACTACTATAATAGAGCATTAGATTATTTATTCATTTTTCACCACACCTCCTCATCTATAACCTTATTAGGCGCAATACTTTGTCTTATTTTCCTAGGATCAGTAGAAGTTCATAAGGAAGCCTTGAAGAATGAAGGCCCCAGGAGTAATGATACAAGGCGTACGAGTGGAAAATACTATCCCGAAACGATCCCTTTCATCCATTTTTTATCATTGAAGCTCAAAACCCAGTGTTCTTCAACTTCTTACCGGCTTCTACAACCTTATAATGTTCTATATTATCATAAATGAAACTCTTGTTTATGTTTATAACCCCAATTCTTGCTCATTTGCACAATTTTGATCCATAAACCGTTACACCGAAACCCTTATTTCGCGTTTTTCTTAAACTAAATGTTATATGGGTAAATATTGTTATAACCTATCCTATCATTTCTTAAATAATGTTAAAATAACCATTTTATTAAATTAATGAAGGAATTTGAACTTAAATCTACTGTTTACGTTTTTGATACCCTAATATGAACGTTTTGCTTCCTAGCTTAAGAATTGTTATTTTAACTTGTGTTGCGTTTAAAAACTTCATATTTTAGTTTTATTATAACTTATAAATGTCTATTGAAATGTTGACTAAGCTTGCCTATGCAATTTGGAATGTTTTGTAATTATAATCCTATGCATGGGGTATACTTATGTAAACTTTTAAAAACTTTTAGCTAAAAGGTACTATAAGGTCATTTTATCAAAGTTATAACTATAGGGGTCTTATTATGTCCACTTTTGCAATAGTATGGTTTACTTGGTATATCTTTAAACAATTGGAAGGACAAAGTCGTAAAATGTAAACTCCAAGGGCCTAATTGCATTTTCAAACCCTTGGGTCTAATTGTAACATATGAAAAAGTGTAAAAATCATATTCAAACACACTTCACCTGACGTAACTTTAATAACGCTTCTCGTGCTTAACTTTTCCAGAGTTATTGAATTAAACATTAATATCGTGATATCGTATCACAATACCTAGGGGAGCTTCATATTAAGAGGTTTCATCTTTGTATTCGTTCTGATGAGTTGTTGGGTTTACTATTTATAGTGCGCCCTAGCTTCCTCAAAGTTTTACTTGATTTGCACTTCTGAATTATGATGTCCCGAACGGTGATACAATAATTCAAAACTCTTCAATCAAACTCATAACTCTTAAAACGAAAGGTTTAGAGTAAATCTTCCCTAAACACATCATATTTTATTTTAGGTTGTGTGACGTGGCTGTTTTACTATCATTTTATTTATATCAACCTATTCACGCGGTTTAAAGATTATGATAAGGTCGCGCTTTTTATTTTGGAATGTTTATTCATCTACTTATCAGGTGAAGTCATAACCTCGCCTTTACTTATTTTGCATGTTTTATTAAAACCTGCGAGGGGGATACATGCTTGTACAAACTCTTTTAACATACTTCATTTTATCTTCTATAAACAAATGTGATTACTTTTCAAAGACTTAATGATTTCATAATCTCAATATATCTTATAAACCGTGACACTTACTATAAAATCAGCATGCAAGTGTTTGCTAAACTATATGCTTTCTCTGATAATATATTGTCCTAGGTACATGGAAATATCTATTTGGGTATTATCTCCTAATATCTCTTTAATGTCTCTTTGGGTAGTATCTCCTAATATTTATTTGGGTAATATCTCCCAATATCTCTTTGGGTAATGTCTCCATGTTCTTTCGGTAGTATCTCTCCAATATCTCTTTAATTCTCCTTTATCTCTTTTATGTGATTTCATGAGTTTAGGTGTGATAATACTGTTCACTATGACAATAATGTTCTTCATACAATATTCTGTAATTCCAACATTCCATTATGATAACTTGTATATAACTATTACATTTCTCAAACCTATGAATTTCACTCAACCTTGTGTTGGTACCTTTTTAGGATGTTTATCTCAGGTAAATTTGTGCAAATTTGATGTCATGAAAGATGGCTAATAAAACGTGTTATCATTCACATTTGATGTTTCTAGATTTTGGGAACCTACCTTGTAAACTCATGATTTGAAATGAATGATAACATATCTTATTGAATTAACGTCTTTTTTAGGTCGTTTTTTTATGATTATGATTGTGGTTTCCATGAAGTAATACCCAGATTAGCTTCGCTGATTAATATTGTAAAAATGGGTGTGTGTTACAGATTGGTTTCACGCCAATGGTTATAGAGAAACAAGGTCAAAACCTTAAACATATAACCACTTTCATCTTTTCAGCCATCAAAGTCCTCGTGCCACTACATTACGGAACAAGTATGTAAATATTCATATCTGATTTATACTATTTAAAACCACCATAAATAAAACCTATGATGTATTTACAACTAGGTTGTTAATAGAACGATGGTCTCTCTCCCAACCACATTTACTTCTTTACTATTGAGGATTGCCTTTTTCCTCGATAATTTTCTTAACTCTACTTGGTCTCATAGGATTATTTCCCGCTTCGCGGGATAGCGATCTTTTAAACTCTTTCAAAACTCTACAGATAATAATGACCTACCGGTTATTCTTATCTTGCTTCAATAATACTTATTGAAGGACGTATACAAGCATTTTATCACCTATCTTCATCATTAGATCCTATTACTTCCAACTATTTAATCTTCATCTCCAGTATTACCACCATCAATACTATTTGATCCCCGTAATTTCTTTGTTCCTGAAGAACTATTACCACCTAAGAAGCGAATTTGTTCCTCATCTTCTTCCTCAACTACGTTATCTAATTCATCTCGGAATCAAACTTGTAATTTATCTTCCTTAGTTTATACTCCTACCCCTCCTCAAGTATTTGAAATAGAAAAATGTTCAGATAAGATGTATCTGAAACATCATGAGAAACAAGTCGAAGATATCTTGAAATTATTTAGACGAACTCTATCTTCACTCGCATTGATGGAGAATGGCAAGTTAGAAGAAGGACGTATAAATGGTAACGAACTAAAGACTGAACTCAAGAAAATCCATACTCAGATTATCAAACTTCAAAAGAAGCAGTTAGGGCAAAAGGATAAGATTGCCTTTCCTTACTACAGAAATTTCAATCTTGAACAAATCATTGAGAAAATCTAAGCTCGTCACCAAACCGATCAGGAGGATCTTTAGGATGTCATCTACCGACTCAGAATCAACAAACTCTTAGAATAATTATAACTTTATCCTAGCCATGGGATGTGTGGTATAAATAAAAACGCTTGTCAAATCTTGACTATGTACAGTAAGAAGGCAAGTTATTTATAAAGGCAATCCCGTTTCTTATTGTTTCCAACTTATCGCTCTTTCATCATCATTTCCACCAATTGCATCATTATCTCCGTCTTCATTTAATCTTTACCCATACCCCTAAGTGCTTAAAATTCAAAAATAAGCATTTCTCTTTAAGCATTTTAAGCATCACATTTTCTTTTAAGTATTACCTTTCAAAACTTGTGATGTCATTCTTACTACGCGTTATCTTGTGTTGATAGAATGCCTCCCAAAAGGACGTCAACATCTGAAACACCAGCCATAACTTTAGCTGCCATCCGGCAACTAATTAATGATGGCATTTCCTCAGCTCTGAAAGCACAAGCTGCATCAATGGCAAGTGCTAGTAATCCTAATAAGAACACCGGGACAAGCGGAACTCCAGTAGCAAGAAAAGGAATCAACGATCACAAAAGAAAGTTTGAAGATAGAGGAAACACCACAAATAACAACAACTATCCCAAACACAACAACAATAACCACTCCAACAATCGCAATAACAACAACTACCAAGACAACAACTGTAACATTCCGTATTTTTAGGTCATTTTATGACGCTATTTATTTCGTCACAATTTCACCATTTATTTTATTTTAGTTTCGTACTCGTTTACTTTTAATTCTTATCATATAATTAAATCGCGTAAACTAAAAATCAACATTTAACGTAAACGGACACCAAACGAATTAAAGTTTTCGTCAAACAAGTGTTAAATAAATATTAGGAAGATAATTTATAACTTTTCGTATTTTTTTAAAGATATTTTTCTAGATATTTTATTAGATATTTTTCTAGATATTTCTTTAGATATTTATCTAAAATATCTTTTAGATATTTTCCTTTAACTTAACCCTAGTTAACTTAACTAGAGTTTCTTAACCTTAGTTAAGCCCTATATAAAGGCTTAACTAGTAAGAAAAACATACAAAACAATTCCTTAAGTGTTTAAAAACACAAAAAATCTCTCACCATTTCTCTCTATACATGCCACGGCTCAATTAAGCCACCTAAACAAATCATACAAAATTTTTCTACAATCTATACAAGCCTATACACTTCAATCCTAAGACACACTAAAGTGTTTACAAGCATTGGTTAACCATTTGCAAGTATTGGAGCAAAGATTGGAAGATTATGGTTTCAAACCTAATCTAGGGTTTCCATTGGTGCAAGCTTGTGTTTTTGATCTAACCAAGGGTTTGGATTTGTTTGGTCATCATACTACATATCATCAAGGGTAACTAAGACTCTTTATGTATTCATACTTATGATTTTATGTGTTCATATGTTTTATTTAGCTAAATCACCATTTAGGGTTTCTTTAATGGGTTTTGATTAAAAGTGCGATTTAGAACACTTGTTATCTCGAAATCTTGAACAAAATATGACCTAATGGAGTAATTATTTGTCAAGACATAATGATATTAAGGGTTCTAAGGGGTTTGTAACAAAAGTGCTTAAAGCTAAAAAGTCCTAAAAACAGTTTTAAAACACATTTTTGAGAAAATATTATTAAGGGCTATTTGTAATTCAAAAATTTACATATATGTTTTATGATTTTATAAAATACTACATGTCACAAGGATCGAGGGGTCATAAAGAACTCGGAAAAACCGATTAATAACGAAGAAGATACGCTATTTACAAGTTTAGATAGTTTAATACTTTTTTTAAAACCAATTTTTATAAAAAAGTGCTCTATTCATCACAGAAACTTATACTTTATAAACATCAATAATATGATAAAACTTTCAATTACAAGAACGTGCTCGAAAGAATCACTAAAATCGGAGTTAAAACGAATAAGTTATGACGATTATACGATTAAGCTAATTAAATTTATATAAATTATTACTATTCATGAATAGTAAAAGGTACTATTCATCAGAGAATTTTAACTTTTTAAAATACGATTTATTTGATACATCTTTCAAATACAAAAGCGGTGAACGAAAGGAAAAGTAATTACCTAAGGTGTTTGCAAGTATTGGTTCTTTGATTCAAGGGTTTTTCTTCAAGATCTAAGTTAGGGTTTCATATTTTATTACTGGGTTGTATAGATCTATTATTTTGGGGTATAGATCTTGTGATTTCACTACTTGTTCTTCATTCTTGAAAGTATCTTGAATCTTTCTTTGTGGTTTTCCTTATTTTCTTCTTATATGTTCAAGATCCTTACATCCATATGTTGTGTTTCAATTTTTTTTGAAAGATTATAAAACAAGATTTTATAAATAATGATGTTCCATTTGTTTCACTAGTTAAATACCGTGTTCTTGGTGAGATGAGAGTGGGATGAGAGTTGCAACAATAGAAATGAAGGGATTAGATTAGTTTTAAGTGTGGTTTTGATGTGTTTACTTGTGAATGGAGATTAGGCTAGATTAGGCACTATTGTGAAGTTTGGGTGGATTTTGGTTGCGTTTTTGACAAAAAGTGCTTGCTGATCCAAATTTGTTTTGAGGTTTTGGTCGACCTAAAAATGTTTTTATTAGTTGAGAAGGAAGTTTTTAGATAGCTTGTTTCGAGTAAATAGATTTTCATATATTACACTTTAAAAACGGATTTAAAACGACCAAGTTATGGCCAAATGAAACAAGAAACATTCTTCCACGAAACCAAATGAATAGTTGCTGATGTGAATAGTAAAACGGGTTTTTGGACACTTTTGGACATTTTTAGGCTTTCTAAACATTAGCGAAACATATAGTAACACATATATATTGATTGGTATTGTTTAATGACGTCGTTAACATATTTTAGGAAAAGCGTTAAAGTTACTAAAAATAGTAAGTTTGGTAAAACCTAGCAGAACGGACATAGTAGTTGAGCGATTTAGGCTAGTTAGTGCGTTTTGAGTTATGGAAACTTAACAAATATAGGGGACAATATTAACTTCCCGAAACTAAAATTTTTCCTAAAATAGAAACTTACTAAAAAAATAGAAACTTTTGGATAAACGCCAAAACTTAACAAAAAACTATATGATTTCATTTCATCATGTTTTGTTAATCAAACTAAAGCAAACACACATGGATGTCTTTCGGTGATGAACATATTGTGCAATTCTTGGCATGCTTTCCGTGTTTCTAAGACGCATTATTATTCTAGGTAGCGGCTAGATTTCTATACCATCTTTTACTTGCGTGATTATCATTTGCTTATTTTGCTAAGGTGAGTTCATAGCCCCATGTTTTACTACTTTTACTTTACTATTTTGGGGTAAGAAACATTGTTTGTTTTTAAACTATGGACACAGTTACTTTACGTTTCTTTCTCCTGATTACGTGTTGCCCAAGTAGCGAATAGACCACTAATGCCCGAATTATCATGAACCGTCAATTGCTTAACCGACCGTACTGGTTAAGTAAGCGTGAATGTTGTAAATAGATCTATTGGGACTAATTATCCCTATCCGGGTAAGTAGCGCTTACTAGATTCGGAGGTCCTGATCAAACGGATATATACCATGTCAGAATGTCAATAGGTGATCTTGGTCAGATACCTTTAGGGCGAGGAATACTATTTGGCATATAAAATGCTTCCTTTTAAATTGAGCTTCGGTGTCATGAGCTTAGTTCAACAGTAAATATTCTTTTTATGTGAAGTTGTATCTGTTATAACTGTCACATGCGTACTGTGAACTCGTGGTTTACCTTTTAATACTAAACTTAAACCTATGAATTTCACTCAACTTTATGTTGACTGTGTTAGCATGTTTTTCTCAGGTGCTTAGCTGTGGATGTCTTTGCTTGCTATATGGTGATGCTATGCATTGGGCCGATTTTCAAAAAATGATATTATCTACTGTTTAAACATCGTTGTCAATTTCTAATACTTTTATTCGCTTCCGCATATTATCTTTAAACTTATGTCAAACATTATCTATTTTAATTAATGCAACGATGTTGGATTTTCAAACGTACCCTTAAAGGTCATTCTTTGTATTTTGTGTGATGTTTATTATGACGTCACGCCCTCGGACAAGTGTATTCCGTCCAGGTCCCGTTTGGGGGTATGACAGATTGGTATCCAGAGCCAAGGTTATAGAGAACCATGTAGTATATCTAGGTCTGGTCTATAACCAGTATGTGATCCTACATGCTTTACTTGTTTGCATATATATCTAATTATAATAGCATCTAATATATAATCTGTACATATTATATATTATATTGCCATAATTACCCTATTCATCATTTTGCCATATCATATTTCGCATCGTAATTATTTCTTAGCATTGCTTGGACGTGCATGGTTTCATAAAAAGAGGATTTAAATAAACTTGTGCTTGTGCATGTCATGGCTGCTCTTGTTATTTCTATTTCTTCTGATACGTCTGAGGAGAGTGTGGGTTCCCATGCCCCACAAGTGATTCTCTTTGGCGCTATTCCTGCTATTATCCCAACTATCCCTGAGGTTCCTATTGTTCTGACTGACCCTATAGTTTCACCAGAGGTGAGGGCCATTTTAGTCGTCTCACCTACTAGAGTACTTGATTTAGTGGATTATTCATCTTCTTCTTATCCTGATCCATCGAAGGATTCTCTACCTCCTGTACCAGACTTACCATTGGTTTCACCCTTTTTATGTTCTGATGACTCGGAGGCGGACGATCAGTCCAAGCTTGCTGAGCAGAGACCCGAGAGGCATGAGTCTCTTACCATTCATGATGCTAAGGTTTCAAGATGGAGGGACAGGGTTACATCTAGGCCGTCCACACCATCAGGACCGTCATCTCATGATATTCTTGCACCATCATTTGAGTTTCCCCTTGCTCCTATTGTTGCCCTACCCGGGATTCGTCGACGTTCAGTGACACTTATCTGACCCAGTGAGGCTATCCCTTTTGGTCGACCTTACCAGACCCATCCTAACGGGCCGCATAAGTTATTGACTGCGAGGAAGAGAGTTAGGCCCTTACCTGCTCGTAGACTTGCATGGAGACATGTACCTTATCATTTATCGGATCATCATTCTTCACCAGAGTCATCTTCTTCTAGTTCATCTTCAGACCCATCATTAGTTCATTCTTCGGCATGTGATTCATCAGGTCAGGCTCATTCAAGACCATCGACTAGAGATGTACCATCTAGGTTGATTTATCTACCAGTTTTGACTCTATGATATAGTGAGGAATTTAGACGTTAGAGGGCTACACCATTATCTACTCCATACCCACCGACTACATCAGAGTCATCTTTAGGTTCATCATCTGAGAGGTCATTGGATTCATCTTCACCTTCTTCTAGACCATCTCGTAAGAGATGTAGATCCCCTACTGCTTCAGTACCATCATCTACTCATGTTTTAAGGTCGATATCCCTTACTCCTGTTGATCTTTTACCACCTTGCAAGAGGTTCAGAGATTCATACTCACCTGAGGATAATGGAGATGAGCATATGGAGGTTGGTACTGCTGATGCATAGACTATTGCGAATTTAGGTATTAGTGATGGGGTTAATGCTCCTAATGAGGATGGTTTAGATATGGGAGTTGAGGTTGTGGCTAGTGATATTAGGGAGGACGAGGAGGAGTTTGAGGCAGAGGCTGGTGAGGCTGATACGAGGGAGATTGCAGTAGATCTATTGGCTACTAGGGATGTTTCTGAATCCACTGGAGGGGATGTTCCTGATCATGGCATAGCGGATGGAGCTGTTGTTATTACCTATGAGACACTAGGAGATCTAGTTTAGAGATTTCATGATCATGATGAGGAGATTCCAGTGTACTGGATACAGGTTATTGAGAGTGTCCAGAGGTTTCAGGGACACAGGATTGCTAGGGTTGACTTAGGAGTTACCACCATGACTGAGAGACTTAGCATATTGGAGCAGGATAATGTGAGACTTAGAGATACTTTGGGGAGAGAAAGTTGAGCTGTCTGATAGGATTTTGAGTTTGAGACTAGAGTACCTAGAGGTTCGAGCCATGTTGAGTATTGAGTGAGATCGGATTGATAACATTCGTTGGCATGTGGCACTTTCGCAAGAGGAGTTTCGTCAGGTTCATAGGTATTGTGATGATGCTCGGAGGAGGCTTAGGAGGTTAGAGTCATTTGTTGAGAGGCATTTGGGATATCGCCTATAGTTTGATAGTACTATGATTATGTAGGATATTAGATTGATGTTTAGGTCTAGATGTTAGCAGTAGAAATAACCGTAAATCTTGTTCTTATTTTGGGAATGATTGTAACCGAATTATGCTTTTATTCATGATATAAAAAGCTTATTTTGATTATCTTAAATATTCATCTTCATTGATTATTTTCTAGCAAAACGTGTTATATTTTATATTTTTATCTTGTAAACCTTAATTTCAACCTATGATGGTTATATCGCGTATTGAATCTCATCAAGTGTTATGTCTTGTAATATAGAACAATAACTATCACTCGCTCTGGTATGACACCTGAAGATATCGAAGAACTCATTAACTGACCTGTAGAAGAAGTAGTGGCTACTTATGAAGAAGCCCATGCTGCTAACGCCTTCGAGACAGAGAATCAAAGCCAAAATGGCAGTGATTGCGACAATGGAAATGATGGAAATGGAAATGGCGGAAACGGAAATGGTAGAAATGAGAATCCAAATGAGAATGGTAGAGGTGATAGGCAAGTTGCACGATAATGCACCTACCAGGACTTTATAAAGTGTCAACCACTCACCTTCAAGGGAACTAAGGGAGTTGTAGGGTTGACCAGGTGGTCTGAGAAGATGGAAACAGTGTTCCATATTAGTAACTGCCCAGAGAAGTACCAAGTTAAGTATGCCACTTGCACCTTGTTGAACAGTGCACTAAGTTGATGGAACTCACACAAGAGAACCATTGGAACTGATGCTGCATTTTCCATGTCATGGAGAGAGCTCATGAAGCTAATGACTGAGGTGTACTATCCAAGGAGTGAAATTTAGAAAATGGAGACTGAATTGTGGAACTTAACCGTGAAGAACAATGATTTGGCTGCCTATACTCAGAGATTCCAAGAGCTTACTATGTTGTGCACCAAAATGGTTCCTGAGGAAGAGGATCGAGTTGAGAGGTATATTGGAGGTCTCCCGGATAATATCCATGGTAATGTAATTACTGTAGAGCCCACGAGACTCCAAGATGCTGTTCGGATTGCCAACAACTTAATGGACCAAAAGTTGAAAGGTTATGCTGTGAAAAATGCTGAAAACAAAAGAAGATTGGAGGTTAATCTGAGAGATAACCATGGTCAGCAACCACCATTCAAAAAACCAAATGCTAGAGGTCAGAATGTAGCAAGAGCCTATACGGCTGGAAATAATGAGAAGAAACCGTATAATGGACCGTTGCCTTTCTGTAACAAGTGTAAGCTTCACCATGAAGGACCATGCACAGTGAGATGTAGGAAGTGTAACAAGGTTGGGCATTTGACCCGGGATTGTAAGGTCACAATCTCCACTACTTTTACTCAGAGGGGTCAAGTAGTGAATCAGAGGGTCGTAACTTGTTTTGAGTGTGGAAGACAAGGACACTTCAGAAGTGATTGCCCAAAGTTGAAGGATCAAAACCGTAGAAACAAAGCTGGAAACAAGAATGGAGTTGGTGAAGAAGAGGGAAAGCATATGTGCTAGGTGGAGGAGACGCTAACCCCGATTCAAATGTCGTCAAGGGTACGTTTCTTCTCAACAATCATTATGCTTTCATATTATTCGATTTGGGTGCCGATAGAAGTTTCGTGTCGGCTACTTTTAGTGCTTTGCTTGATATAACCCCTGATACTTTAGACGTTAGCTATGCTGTCGAATTAGCCGACGAGAGAATTTCTGAAACCAATACCGTGCTTAGAGGCTGTACGTTAGGATTGTTAGGTTACCCTTTCAATATTGACCTAATGCCGGTAGAACTTGGAAGCTTTGACGCCATCATCGGCATGGATTGGTTAGCGAACCATCATGCGGTGATCGTTTGCGATGAGAAGGTCGTGCGGATTCCCTATGGAGATAAAGTTTTGATAGTCCAAGGTGATGGAGGCGGTAGAAGAGAGAAGTCGAAGTTGAGCATTATATCGTGCACTAAAACTCAGAAGTATATTAAGAAAGGATGCCAAATTTTTCTGGCACAAGTAACGAAGAAGGAAACCGAAGGCAAGTCGGAGGAGAAGCGACTTGAGGACGTGCCAACTATACGGGACTTTCTAGAGGTCTTTCCAGAGGACTTACCTGGATTACCGCCAACGCGACAAGTTGAATTTCAAATTGACTTGGTCCCTGGTGCTACACCTGTGGTACGAGCTTCGTATAGATTAGCACTATTAGAACTGCAAGAATTATCTACTCAACTATAAGAACTTTCTAACAAAGGACTCATAAGACCGAGTTCCTCACCCCGGGGAGCCCCTATCTTGTTTGTTAAAAATAAAAACAGATCTTTCTGGATGTGTATCGACTACCGCGAGCTGAGCAAGTTGACGGTGAAGAATCGATATCCACTTTCGAGAATCAACGATTTATTTGATCAGTTGCAAGGATCAAGTGTCTACTAGAAGATAGACTTGAGGTCTAGTTATCACCAACTCAGAGTTCGTGACGAGGACATTCCAAAGACGGCATTTAGGACTCGCTATGGTCACTACGAGTTCCAAGTAATGCCTTTTGGATTGACAAACGCACTGTCAGTATTCATGGACTTGATGAATCGGGTGTGCAAACCGTACCTAGATAAATTCATGATCGTTTTTATTGATGACGTCTTGATCTACTCCAAGAGCGAGGAAGAGCATGCAGAACACCTTAAGTTAATTTTGGAGTTACTTAAGAAGGAATAATTGTACGCCAAGTTTTTGAAGTATGATTTTTGGCTGTCAAGGGTACAATTTCTCTGTCACATGATTAATAGTGAAGGCATTCACGTAGACCGAGCTAAGATTGAGTCCATAAAGGATTGGGCATCACCCAAGACTCCGACAGAAATTCGTCAATTTTTAGGACGTACCGGCTATTACCGACGATTTATAGAAGGTTTCTCTTAGATTGCCAAACCCATGACAAAGTTGACTCAAAAGAACATGTAGTTCGATTGGATCGAAAAGGCAGAAGCTGTATTCTAACTGTTAAAGGAAAAGTTGTGTAGTGCATCGATCTTATCTTTGCTCGAAGGTAGTGAACACTTCGTGGTTTATTGTGATGCTTCTCGTAGAGGGTTGGGCGCAGTTCTGATGCAAAAGGTATAACACCTCGTGTTTTAAGGTCATATACGACGTCAATAAATTCACAAGTTATTTTTAGTATTGTACGCATTTGCTTTTAAAATCGTAAAAGTTAAGCTAAATCGCGTAAGCTAAAAATTATCGTTCAATGTAAACGGGCATCAAACGATTAAATGTCTACATCAAGCAAGTGTTATGTAATTATTTTGAGGATAATTATTAACTTTGTTCATTTTATTTTTATTAGTTACGTAAAGTGGTTACGTTTCGCGATAAAATGCGTTTAGGCATACCCGGAAGTACCAAAACCTATCTACGCTTCAACAAATACCCACGATTATACCCAATACTCAAAATTTATCAAATACCATCTTACATATGCCCATGTGGCCGGATTTGAGGAGATAGAACCAAGAAATATCAAGGGTGATGACTAACTCCCTAAATATCAAGATATTTCCTCACCTTAGCTTCCTTGTGCTTTCCTAAGCTCCACCTCTCTTCTTATCACTAACTCTTGGACTTGGTGATTGATAAATATCTCTTACACTATATATATATCACTAGCATACACTCTCACTCTCATAAACACTTAACCAAAAATCAAAACTATCTCTCTTTCTCTCCTCAAAACCCACGGCTCAAATAGCCAACCCAAACAAATCCATACCTTGATTTTATAAGACCATACAAGCTCTCATACATCATATCTAAGATACCTCAAGGTGATTTGAAGTGTTGGATAATCATTTTCAAGTGTTAAAGAAAGAAAGAAAGATTAGGGTTTCTAAACCTAATCTAGGGTTTCATTCTTGCAAGCTTGTGTTTAAAGTCTAAACAAGGGTTTAGGACTTATTTCTTATCATCATACATCACTATAAGGTTAGCTATAAACCTTTATGTCTTCACTTTTATCATTTTTATGTGTTTACATGTTTATATAGTTAAATCACCATTTAGGGTTTCTTTAATAAGTTTTGATTAAAAGTGAGATTAGAACACTTGTTATCTTGAACACTTGGGAAAAATATGAACTAATGGACCTAATATATGTAAGACATAAGATATTAAGGGTTCTAATGGATTTGTAACAAAGTGGTAAAGCTAAAAAGTTCTAAAAACAAGTTTTAAACACTTTTTGAGAAATTTATCTTAGGGGGCTGTTTGTATTCGAAAAATTACATATGTATTTTATACTTTTATAAAATACTACATGTCACAAGGATCGAGGGGTCATAAAGAACTCGAAAAACCGATTAATAACGAAGAAGATACGCTATTTACAAGTTTACGATAGTTAATACTTTTATAAAACTATTTTTATAAAAGTTACTATTCATGGCAGAAACTTATACTTTGTAAAACATAAATAATATGATAAAACTTTTAATTTCGAGATCGTGCTCGAAAGAATCGCTAAAAACGGAGCTATAACGAATAAGATACGACGTTTACAAGTTTTACGCTAATTAAAACGTAAAAACGAGTTTATAGCTGTGATGAACAGTAAAATCACTATTCACATCAGAATCATGAAAACCTAAAAATGTGATTTTATGATCACTCGTCTTACTACGAAAGCGTGGGCATAAGAAACGCGAGAAACGGACTAAAAACGACGAAGTTATGTCATTTTTGCTAAAAGGCGTAATTATAAACGTTTTTACCTTATAAATATGATTTCGCTAAAACGATTAGATGGTGATATAGCTATATAGATATATATGTGTTATAGTTACCAAAGTGCTATATTACTAGGGAATTTCATAATGAGGCCTCTTCGGATGGCGTATTGACGAGTTGTTGGATTTACGATTTAAAGTATCCTAGCTCCTCGTACGTCATGTCATGACCTCTTAATTATGATAGCCCGAACGATAGTATGATGATAACTAAATAGGATTATATATGGTAGTTGTTAGACAACATACTCGAGTACTCATACAACCTATATTGGATTAGGTTGCATTCAGCGATTATCGGACGCATTTTGCGTGATATACTTGATATTAGCTCACTCGAGGTGAGTTCATAACCCCACATTTTACATGATTTGTTTTATAAGTTTTGGGGTGAGAACATGCTTGATTCTAAAATACATTTACATGGTTGATTACAAATTGATTTATGGCACTTCTTTACTTGAGTCATGCGATCGAGTACAATACTTGGTTACTTTTTTCCCCCCCCCCCCCCGGGCACGTAAAAACTTATTGACTTTTACTCGGATAATTCGGATTAGCTTAGGTTTCATGAACTGTAAATCAGTTGGAGGTGATTGCGAATGTTATAAAATACGCTCTATTAGGGATTGACAACCCCGTTGGGTGATTAGCTCTCACTAGTTCGAGATCTGAACTGACAGAACGTTCTTACCTGTCCAGATATGAATGGATTGGTGTCTACACGACCACAAAAAATATATACTAATGAACATTTACGTGCCTTGAATAAAGTGGCATACTTACAAGTCTACGTCGCAGTTTCCATGAACTTAGAGTAATCGTAATCATTTCTCTTACATACTTGAAACTAATTGGGATATTGTGCTCATTATAATATCTACTTGAAATATTTTTGGATATTGTGTTCATTATAATATCTACTTGAAACATTTTTGGGATATCGTGTTCATTACAATAAATATACTTGAAACATTTTGGGATTTTAGAGAGCGTAAACCATAATATATAGGTTTATCCGTTGCAGTCTTGTTATGGGCGAATTGTAACACAGTAAACCTATTATATATCGTTTTGGGATTTACATTCATACTTACAAAAAACCTATGATCACAAATTATAATGTTGACATTTAAAGATATTTTTTCAGGTGAAATAGATGTATGACATACTTGATGTGCATTGGAGTCCAAATTTACAAGATTTCTTTTCAAACGACTCAGTTAGAGGTCGTTCTCTCCTGACTTGTGCAATGGGATCTTGAAGTAACGCTCCCGGAAATACATTCCGCTGCGACCGAATTTTGGGGGTGTTACAAAAGGAGAGAGTCATAGCTTACGCATCATGCCAACTCAAGATTCACGAGAAAAAGTACACCACACGCGACTTATAATTGGGTGCGTAGTAATTTGCTCTCAAGATGTGAGACATTACCCTGTACGGTACTAAGAGCGTTGCTTCAACCGATCATAAGGAGTCTGGAACATATTCTAGATCAGAAATAAGTTGAACATGAGACAACGTTATGTGGTTAGGTTGGGGTGGCTAGTGCTGAAGTTATACGACTGCAAGATACGCTATATCCAGGGAAGAGCGAACGTGGTGGCGGATGCCTTGAGCCGAAAGGAACCGGATCAAAGTTACAAATGAGTTCGAGCTTGGTTATGACGTTTAGTCTGAAATACCTGTGCAGATTTTTGACGCTTGGTTGAGGCGAGAAAGTGGTGTATTATGGAAACCGAAGATTTATGTGGTATGATTAAGAAGTTAGAGCCACGTACTAATGAAACGTTCGTGCTTAAATGGGAAACCGTTAGATTTTTTAACCTATATCGAGGTAATATTTAAGGGAACTGATTATGCATGAGTCGCATAAGTCAAAATATTCAACACATCCTGGATCGGACAAGATGTATCAGGATTTAAAGAAACTGTATTGGTGGCCGAATATGAAAGCTGAGATTGCCACTTACGTCAACAAGTGTTTGACCAGTGCCAAAGTCAAGACCAATGCCAAAAACCATCCGGTTTGTTGGTTTAGCCTGTGATCCCAGTATGGAAATGGGAGAACATTACAATGGATTTCGTCACTAAGTTACCAAAAACGTCAACTGGTTAAGATACAATTTGGGTAATTGTTGACCGACTCATAAAATCTGCTCATTTCTTACCAATGAGGAAAAAACCGTAATCAATGGAGAAGTTGACGAGACATACTTGAGGAGAAGTAGCTCGAGGCATGGAGTGCCGGTTTCTATCATTTCTGATCGGGATAGTAAATTTGCATCTCACTTCTGGAGATCACTGAACAAAGCCCTTGGTACTCAATTGGATATGAGTACGGTTTACCATCCACAGACTGATGGTCAAAGTGAAAGAACCATCCAAACTTTAGAGGACATGTTGCATGCTTGTATGATGTGATTTGGGAAGTTAGGAAGACAAATCTACCTTTGGTGGAGTTTTTTACAACAACAGTTATACACTAGTATCAAAGCTGCACCCGTTTGAAGCTCTCTACGATCGAAAAATGTTGGATGCTATTGTTGGCTTGAGGTTGGAGA
Source organism: Tanacetum coccineum (assembly GCA_026074375.1). Lineage (NCBI taxonomy): Eukaryota > Viridiplantae > Streptophyta > Magnoliopsida > Asterales > Asteraceae > Tanacetum > Tanacetum coccineum. Next base: position 56,686 of record BQNB010009869.1, read on the forward strand.
TGCTCAGCTCATGGTCTGGAAATGGTTCATGAAAAACCTAAGAAATAATTCATATCAAAAACCGGAATTTAACTGCAGAGATAGAAGACAGCTACGGGATAGGGGTTGGGGGTTTACTAGGGAGGGGTTAAGCCATTGGAATTTGAGGTTGGGGACAAGGTCATGTTGAAAGTGTCGCCATGGAAAGGGGTGATACGTTTTGGCAAACGGGGGAAGCTGAACCCTCGTTATATAAGACCTTTCAAGATTATCGCTAAAGTGGGAACGCTTTCTTATTGACTTGAACTCCTAGAGTAGTTAAGTCGAGTTCATAGTACTTTTCATGTTTCCAATCTGAAGAAGTGTTTCGTAGACGAACCCCTAGCTATTCTGTTGGATGAAATCCAGATTGATGACAAGCTTAATTTCATTGAGGAACAGGTTGACTTATGGACAAGAAGTTTAAAAACGGCTAAGAAAAGAACTCGCATTCCAATGTGAAGTTTTTTGGAATTCGAGACGAGGACCGAGTTTACTTGGTGAGAGCGGGACCAAATGAAGAAACGTACCATCACCATTTCGCAAATCCTATCCACGTCTAAGCTTTGAGGACAAAGCTTCTCTAATGGGGAAAGAATGTCACACCTCGAGAATTTCAGGTCAATATTTAAAACTTTTCCGAAAATTATTTTTGACTTTTATACGTTACGTTTGAATCTGGCAGTTTACCGGGAAGTAAACCCGTGTAAATCTGAAAAACGACATCGGACGAGTTTCGACATCAGATATTTATTAGTTTAGATATTATATGAGTTATCTTTTCTAAGTATTTCGTAGTTTACGATCACTCCCGATATTTATTTTTACGCTTTAACGATTAAATTGCGTTTTTTGCGTTTTTGACCTAACAGAGCCCCAGAAACTCAAAATCTTTTCGTGTAAACTTTAGTTATCGTCCATCTCATATTATTAAGTGAAAAATTTCGTTCATATCCCTCCACCTATACATATGGATGCCTAAACCAAAACCAAATGCACCTTGAGTCTTGAAATTAAATCAAGAGCATCTTATTTGAATTTTCCATGCATGTGATGGATAGTGACACATGAGAGTGTCATTCTCATGCACATTTTCTCAACTTAGACCAAGCCATGTGATACTTATACATCTTGACTTCATTTGACCAACTCAAGACTAACATATGCACATAATATGAACCATGATACAAAAATTTCAACCAAAATGGTCCCTTGTAGCTAGGTTCGGCCGAACATGGGTACACACACACCTTTGGTGTGTGTTGTCATTGATGCTAACAAAACACCAAACCCTAACTTTCCCTTGGCCTATAAATACATTGCATACTTCCAACTTAGGATTTTATAATCATTTACAAGCCACCAACAAAATTTTCTTCTCTCTTTTCCTCTCCTCTTGGCCATGACATACATACACACACATATACTTTCCATAGTTTTGATTTCTATCAAGATCCTATAATTCCAGTTCATTCTAAGGTTACCTAAGGTGTTTGCAAGTATTGGTTCTTTGATTCAAGGGTTTTTCTTCAAGATCTAAGTTAGGGTTTCATATTTTATTAGTGGGTTTTATAGATCTATTATTTTGGGGTATAGATCTTGTGATTTCACAACTTGTTCTTCATTCTTGTAAGTATCTTGAATCTTTCTTTTTGATTTTCCTTATGTTCTTCTTATATGTTCAAGATCCATATATCCATATGTTGTGTTTTAATTTTTTTTGAAAGATTATAAAACAAGATTTTATAAATAATGATGTTCCATTTGTTTCACTAGTTGAATACTATGTTCTTGGTGAGATGAGAGTTGCAACAATAGAAATGAAGGGATTAGGTTAGTTTTAAGTGTGATTTTGTTGTGGTTTAGTTATGAATGGATATTAGGCTAGATTAGACACTATTGTGAAGTTTGGGTGGATTTTGGTTGCGTTTTTGACAAAAAGTGCTTGATGATCCAAATTTGTTTTGAGGTTTTGGTCGACCTGAAAATGTTTTCATTAGGCGAGAAGGTAGTTTTTGGATAGCTTGTTTCGAGTAGATAGATTTTCATATATCACACTTTAAAAATGGATTTTAAACGACCAAGTTATGGCCAAATGAAACATGAAACGTTTTTCGACGAAACCAAATGAATAGTTGCTAATGTGAATAGTAAAATGGGTTTTTGGACACTTTCAGACATTTTTGGATTTTCTAAACATTAGCGAAATATATAGTAACTCATATATATTGATTGATATTATTTAATGACGTCGTTAATATATTTTAGGAAAAGCGTTAAAGTTACTGAAAATAGTAAGTTTGGTAAAACCTAGCGGAACAGACATAGTAGTTGAGCGATTTAGGCTAGTTAGTGCGTTTTGAGTTATGGAAACTTAACAAATATAGGGGACGGTATTAACGTACCAAAACTAAAAACTTTCCTAAAATAGAAACTTACTAAAAAAAATGAAAACTTTTGGATAAATGCCGAAACTTAACGAAAAACTATATGATTTCATTTCATCATGTTTTGTTAATTAAACTAAAGCAAACACACATGGATGTCTTTCAATGATGAACATATTGTGCAATTCTTGGCATGCTTTCCGTGTTTCTAAGACGCGTTATTATTCTAGGTCGCGGCTAGATTTCTATACCATCTTTTACTTGCGTGATTATCATTTGCTCATTTTGCTAAGGTGAGTTCATAGCCCCATGTTTTACTACTTTTACTTTACTATTTTTGGGTGAGAAACATTGCTTGTTTTTAAACTATGGACACAGTTACTTTTTGTTTCCTTCTCCTGATTACGTGTTGCTTAAGTAGCGAATAGAACACTAGTGCCCGAATTATCATGAACCGTCTATTGGGACTAATTATCCCTATCCGGGTAAGTAGCGCTTACTAGATTCGGAGGTCCCGAACAAACGGATATATACCATGTCGGAATGTCAATAGGTGATCTTGGTCAGATACCTTTAGGGCGAGGAATACTATTTGGCATATAAAATGCTTCCTTTTAAATTGAGCTTTAGTGTCATGAGCTTAGTGCAACAGTAAATATATTCTTTTTATGTGAAGTTGTATCTGTTATAACTGTCACATGCGTACTATGAACTCGTGGTCCACCTTTTAATACTAAACTTAAACCTATGAATTCACTAAACTTTTTGTTGACCGTTTTAGCATGTTTTTCTCAGGTGCTTAGTTGTGGATGTCTTTGCTTGCTATATGGTGTTGCTATGCATTGGGCCGATTTTCAAGAAATGCTATTATCTACTATTTAAACATCGTTGTCAATTTCTAAAACTTTTATTCGCTTTCGCATATTATCTTTAAACTTATGTCAAACTTTATCTATTTTAATTAATGCAACGATGTTGGATTTTCAAACGTACCCTTAGAGGTCATTGTTTGTATCTTGTGTGTTGTTTATTATAACGTTACTCCCCCGGACACGTGTATTCTGTCCAGGCCCCGTTTGGGGGTATAACAGATTGCTATCCAGAGCCAAGGTTATAGAGAACCATGTAGTATATCTAGGTCTGGTCTATAACCAGTATGTGATCCTACGTGCTTTACCTGTTTGCATATATATCTAATTATAATAGCATCTAATATATAATTCGTACATATTATATATTATATTGCCATAATTACCCTATTCATCAATTTTCCATATCATATTTCGCATCGTACTTATTTCTTGGCATTGCTTGCATGTGCATGGTTTCATATAAAGAGGATTGATATAAACTTGTGCTTGTGCAGGTCATGGCTGCTCCTGTTATTTCTATTTCGTCTGATACGTCTGAGGAGAGTGTGAGTTCCCATGCCCCACAAGTGATTCTCTTTGGCCCTATTCCTGCTATTATCAAAGCTATCCCTGAGGTTCCTATTGTTCTGACTGACCCTATAGTTTCACCGGAGGTGGGGGCAGTTTTAGTCGTCTCACCTACTAGAGTACTTGATTTAGTGGATTATTCATCTTTTTTTATCCTTATCCATCAGAGGATTCTCTACCTCCTGTACTAGATTTACCATTGGTTTCACCTTTTTTATGTTCTAATGACTTAGAGGCGGACGATGAGTCCGAGCCTGTTGAGCAGAGTCCCGAGAGGCATGAGTCTCTTACCGTTCATGATGCTGGGGTTTCGAGATGGAGGGACAGGGTCGCATCTAAATCGTCCACACCATCAGGACTGTCATCTCATGCTATTCTTGCACCATCATTTGAGTTTCCCCTTGCTCCTATTGTTGCCCTACCCGGGATTCGTCGACGTTCAACGACTCTTATCCGACCCAGTGAGGCTATCCCTTTCGGTCGACCTTACCACACCCATCCTAACGGGCCGCGTAATTTGTTGACTGCGAGGAAGAGAGTTAGGCCCTTACCTGCTCGTAGACTTGCATAAAGACGTGTATCTCATCATTCATCGGATCATCATTCTTCACCAGAGTCATCTTCTTCTAGCTCATCTTCAGACCTATCATCAGTTCATTCTTCGACATGTGATTCATCAGGTCAGGCTCATTCAGGACCATCAACTAGAGATGTACAATCTAGGTTGATTTATCTACCAGTTTTGACTCCACGATATAAAGAGGAATTTAAACGTTGGAGGGCTGCAGCATTATCTACTTCATACCCACCGACTACATCAGAGTCATCTTTAGGTTCATCATCTGAGAGGTCATTGGATTCATCTTCACCTTCTTCTGGACCATCTCGTAAGAGATGTAGATCCCCTACTGCTTCGGTACCATCATCTACTCATGTTTTGAGGTCGATATCCCTTACTCATGCTGATCTTTTACCACCTCGCAAGAGGTTCAGAGATTCATACTCACCTGAGGATAGCGGAGATGAGCATATGGAGGTTGGTACTGCTGATGCAGAGACTGTTGCGGATTTAGGTATTAGTGATGGAGTTAGAGCTCCTACTGAGGATGGTTTAGATATGGGAGTTGAGGTTGTGGCTAGTGATATTAGGGAGGACGAGGAGGAGTTTGAGGCAGAGGCTAGTGAGGCAGATACGAGGGAGATTGCAGTAGATCCATTGGCTACTGGGGATATTTCTGAGTCCACTGGAGGGGATGTTCCTGATCATGGCACAACAGATGGAGCTGTTGATATTACCTATGAGACACTAGGAGATCTAGTTCAGAGATTTCATGATCATGCTGAGGAGATTCCAGTGCACCAGATACAAGTTATTGAGAGTGTCCAGAGGTTTCAGGGACACGTGATTGCTAGGGTTGACTTGGGAGTTACCACCATGACTGAGAGACTTAACGCATTGGAGCAGGATAACGCGAGACTTCGAGATACATTGGGGAGAGATAGTTGAACTGTCTGATAGGATTTTGAGTTTGAGACTAGAGTACCTAAAGGTTCGAGCCATGTTAAGTATTGAGTGAGATCGGATTGATAGCATTCGTTGGCATATAGCACTTTTGCAATAGGAGTTTCGTCAGGTTCGTAGGGATCGTGATGATGCTCGGAGGAGGCTTAGGAGGTTAGAGTCATTTGTTGAGAGGCGTTTGGGATATCGCCTATAGTTTGATAGTACTATGATTATGTAGGATATTAGACTGATGTTTAGGTCTAGATGTTAGTAGTAGAAATAACCGTAAATCATGTGCTTATTTTGGGAATGATTGTAACCGAATTATGCTTTTATTCATGATATAAAAAGCTTATTTTGATTCTCTTGAATATTCATCTTCATTGATTATTTTCTAGCAAAACGTGTTATATTTTATATTTTTATCTTGTAAACCTCAATTTATGCCTATGATGGTTATATCGCATATCGAATCTCATCAAGTGTTATGTCTTGTAATATAGAACAATAACTATCACTCGCTCTGGTATGACACCTGAAGATATCTAATAACTCATTAACTGACGTGTAGAAGAAGCAATGGTTGCTTATGAAGAAGCCTGTGTTGCTAACGCCCTCGAGGCAGAGAATCAAAGCCAAAATGGCAGTGATTGCGACAATGGAAATGATGGAAATGGAAATGGTGGAAACGTGAAATGGTAGAAATGTACCCCAAAGAATCCAAATGGAGTGGTAGAGGTGATAGGCAAGTTGCCGATAATGCACCTACCAGGACTTTATAAAGTGTCAACCACTCACCTTCAAGGGAACTAAGGGAGTTGTAGGGTTGACCAGGTGGTCTGAGAAGATGGAAACAATGTTCCATATTAGTAAATGCCCAGAGAAGTACAAAGTTAAGTATGCCACTTGCACCTTATGGAACATTGCACTAAGATGATGGAACTCACACAAGAGAACCATTAGAACTGATGTTGCATTTTCCAAGTCATGGAGAGAGCTTATGAAGCTAATGACTGAGGTGTACTGTCCAAGGAGTGAAATTTAGAAAATGGAGACTAAATTGTGGAACTTAACCATAAAGAACAATGATTTGGCAGCCTATACTCAGAGATTCCAAGAGCTTACTATGTTGTGCAACAAAATGGTTCCTGAGGAAAAGGACCGAGTTGAGAGGTATTTTGGAGGTCTCCCAGATAATATCCATGGTAATGTAATTACTGCAGAGCCCACGAGACTCCAAGATGCTATTCGGATTGCCAACAACTTAATGGACCAAAAGTTGAAAGGTTATGCTGTGAAAAATGCTGAAAACAATAGAAGATTAGAGGTTAATCAGAGAGACAACCATGGTCAGCAACCACCATTCAAAAGACCAAATGTTAGAGGTCAGAATGTAGCAAGAGCCTATATGGCTGGCAACAATAAGAAGAAACCGTATAATGGACCGTTGCCTTTCTGTAACAAGTGTAAGCTTCACCATGAAGGACCATGCATAGTAAGATGTAGGAAGTGTAACAAGGTTGGGCATTTGACCCGGGATTGTAAGGTCACAATCTCCACTACTTCTACTTAGAGGGGTCAAGTAGTGAATCAGATGGTCGTAACTTGTTTTGAGTGTGGAAGACAAGGACACTACAGAAGTGATTGCCCAAAGTTGAAGGATCAAAATCGTGGAAACAAAGCTGGAAACAAGAATGGAGTTGGTGAAGAAGAGGGAAAGCATATGTGCTAGGTAGAGGAGACGCTAACCCCGATTCAAATGTCGTCAAGGGTACGTTTCTTCTCAACAATCATTATGCTTTCATATTATTCGATTTGGGTACCGATAGAAGTTTCGTGTCGGCTACTTTTAGTGCTTTGCTTGATATAACCCCTGATACTTTAGACGTAGATATGTGTGAAATAGCGACGGACGTCTTTCTGAAACCAAAATCCGTGCTAGAGGTCGTATGTTAGGATTTATTAGGTTACCTTTCACTATTGAACTAATGCAGTTAGAATTGGAAGCTTTGACAACTATCACGCATGGATTGGTTAGCGAACCATCATGCTGTGATCGTTTGCGATGAGAAGGTCGTGCGGATTCCCTATGGAGATAAAGTTTTGATAGTCCAAGGTGATGGAGGCGGTAGAAGAGAGAAGTCGAAGTTGAGCATTATATCGTGCACTAAAACTCAGAAGTATATTAAGAAAGGATGACAAATTTTTCTGGCACAGGTAACGAAGAAGGAAACCGAAGGCAAGTCGGAGGAGGAGCGACTTGAGGACGTTCTAACTGTATGGGACTTTCCAGAGGACTTACCTGGATTACCGCCAATGCGACAAGTTGAATTTCAAGTTGACTTGGTCCCTAGTGCTGCACCTGTGGCACGAGCTTCGTATAGATTAGCACCATCAGAACTGCAAGAATTGTCTACTCAACTATAAGAACTTTCTGACAAATGACTCATAAGACCGAGTTCCTCACCCTGAGGAGCCCCGGTCTTGTTTGTTAAAAATAAAGACGGATCTTTCCGGATGTGTATCAACTACCGCTAGTTGAACAAGTTGACGGTGAAGAATCGATATCCTCTTTCGAGAATCGACGATTTATTTGATCAGTTGCAAGGATCAGGTGTCTACTAGAAGATCGACTTGAGGTCTGGTTATCATCAACTCAGAGTTCGTGACGAGGACATTCCAAAGACGGAATTTAGGACTTGCTATGGTCACTACGAGTTCCAAGTAATGCCTTTTGGATTGAAAAATGCACTCGCAATATTCATGGACTTGATAAATCTGGTGTGCAAACCGTACCTAGATAAATTCGTGATCGTTTTTATTGATGACGTCTTGATCTACTTCAAGAGTGAGGAAGAGCATGCAGAACACCTTAAGTTAATTTTGAAGTTACTTAAGAAGGAAGAATTGTACGCCAAGTTTTTGAAGTACGATTTTTGGATGTCAAGGGTACAATTTCTTGGTCACGTGATTGATAGTGAAGGCATTCACGTAGACCCAGCTAAGATTGAGTCCATAAAGGATTGGGCATCGCCCAAGACTCCGACAAAAATTCGTCAATTTTTAGGACTTGCCGGCTATTACTGACGATTTATAGAAGGTTTCTCGAAGATTGCCAAACCTATGACAAAGTTGACTCAAAAGAACATGAAGTTCGATTGGATCAAAAAGGCAGAAGCTGTATACCAACTGTTGAAAGAAAAGTTGTGTGGTGCACCGATCTTATCTTTGCCCGAAGGTAGTGAAAACTTCGTGGTTTATTGTAATGCTTATCGTTGAAGGTTGGGCGCGGTTCTGATGCAAAAGGAGAGAGTCATAGCTTACGCATCACGCCAACTCAAGATTCACAAGAAAAAGTACACCATACACGAATTAGATTTGGGAGCGGTAGTATTTGCTCTCAAGATGTGGAGACATTACCTGTACGATACTAAGTGTGTTGTGTTCACCGATCATAAGAGTCTGGAACATATTCTAGATCAGAAAGAGTTGAACATGAGATAACGTATGTGGTTAGAGCTGCTGAGTGATTACGACTGCGAGATACGTGGTGGCAGATGCCTTGAGCCGAAAGGAATGGATCAAGCCACTACGAGTTCGAGCTTTGGTTATGACGATTAGTCTGAACCTCCCTGTGCAGATTTTAGACGCTTAGGTTGAGGAGAGAAAGGATGAGAATTATAGAATCGAAGATCTATGTGGTATGATTAAGAAGCTAGAGCCGCGTACTGATGGAACATTGTGCTTAAATGGGAGAAGTTGGATACCTTATCGAGGTAATTTAAGGGAACTGATTAGGCATGAGTCGCATAAGTCAAAATATTCAATACATCCTCGATCGGACAAGGTGTATCAGGATTTAAAGAAACTGTATTGGTGGCCGAATATGAAAGCTGAGATTGCCACTTACGTCAACAAGTGTTTGACCTGTGCCAAAGTCAAGGCCGAATGACAAAAACCATCTGGTTTGTTGGTTCAGCCTGTGATCCCAGTATGGAAATAGGAGAACATTACAATGGATTTCGTCACTAAGTTACCAAAAACATCATCTGGTTAAGATATAATTTGGGTAATTGTTGACCGACTCATAAAATCTGCTCATTTCTTACCAATGAAGGAAACCGACTAAATGGAGAAGTTGACAAGACAATACTTGAAGGAAGTAGTCTCGAGGCATAGAGTGTCGGTTTCTATCATTTCTGATCGGGACAGTAAATTTGCATCTTACTTCTGAAGATCAATGAACAAAGCCCTAGGTACTGAATTAGATATGAGTACGGTTTACCATCCACAGACTGATGGTCAAAGTGAAAGAACCATCCAGACTTTAGAGGACATGTTGCGTACTTGTGTGATGGATTTGGGGAAAGGTTGGGATAGACACCTACCTTTGGTCGAGTTTTCTTACAACAACAATTATCACACTAGTATCAAAGCTGCTCTGTTTGAAGCTCTCTACGGTCGAAAATGTTGATCGCCTATTTATTGGGCTGAGGTTGGAGATGCTCAGCTCACTGGTCCAAAAATTATTCAAGAAACAACTAAGAAAATCATTCAGATCAAAAAGCAAATTCAAGCTGCACGAGATAGGTAGAAGTGCTATGCTAATAGGAGGCGTAAGCCATTGGAATTTGAGGTTAGGGACAAGGTCATGTTGAAAGTGTCGCCATGGAAAGGGGTGATACGTTTTGGAAAATGTGAGAAGCTGAACCCTCGTTATATTGGACCTTTCAAGATTATCGCTAAAGTGGGAACGCTTGTTTATTGACTTGAACTCCTAGAGCAGTTTATCCGAGTTCATAGTACTTTTCATGTTTCCAATCTGAAGAAGTGTTTCGTAGACGAACCCCTAGTTATTCTGTTGGATGAAATCCAGATTGATGACAAGCTTAATTTCATTGAGGAACCAGTTGAAATTATGGACCGAGAAGTTAAACGGCTAAAGAAAAGCCGCATTCAAATTGTGAAAGTTCGTTGGAATTCGAGATGAGGACCCGAGTTTACTTGGGAGCGCGAGGACTAAATGAAGAAAAAGTACCCTCACCTTTTCGTAAATCCTTCATCCACATCTTAAGCTTTGAGGAGAAAGCTTCTCTAATGGGGGAAGAATGTCACACCCTGAGAATTTTAGGTCAATATTTTAAACTTTTCCAAAAATTATTTGTGACTTTTATACTTTACGTTTGAATCTAGCAGTTTACCGAGAAGTAAACCCGCGTAAATCTGAAAAACGTCATCGGACGCGTTCCGACATCGGATATTTATTAGTTTAGACATTATATGAGTTATCTTTTAGTGTTTTGTAGTTTACGATCACTTCTGATATTTATTTTTACGCTTTAACGTTTAAATTGTGTTTTTCACGTTTTTGACCTAACGGAACCCCGGAAACTCAAAATCTTTTCGTGTAAACTTTAGTTATCATCCATCTCATATTCTTAAGTGAAAATTTTCGTTCATATCCCTCACCCTATATATATGGACGCCTAAACCAAAATCAAATGCACCATGAGTCTTGAAATTAAATCAAGGGCATCATATTTGAATTTTCCATGCATGTGATGGATACTGACACATGAGAGTGTCATTCTCATGCACATTTTCTTAACTTAGACCAAGCCATGTGATACATACACATATTGACTTCATTTGACCAACTCAAGACTAACATATGCACATAATATGAACCATGATACAAAAATTTGAACCAAAATGGTCCCTTGTGGCTAGGTTCGGCCGAACATGGTTACACACATACCTTTGGTGTGTGTTGGTCACTTGATGCTACACAACACAAACCCTAAACTTTCCCTTGGCCTATAAATACATTGCATATTTCCAACTTAGGGTTTTATAATCATTTGCAAGCCACCAATACAATTTCTTCTCTCTTTTCCTCTCCTCTTGGCCACGACACATACACACACATATACTTTCCATAGTTTTGATTTCTTTCAAGATCCACTCATTCCAAGTTCATTTCTAAGGTTACCTAAGGTGTTTGTAAGTATTGGTTCTTTGATTCAAGGATTTTTCTTCAAGATCTAAGTTAGGGTTTCATATTTTATTAGTGGGTTTTATAGATCTATTATTTTGGGGTATAGATCTTGTGATTTCACTACTTGTTCTTCATTCTTGTAAGTATCTTGAATATTTCTTTTTGGTTTTCCTTATGTTCTTCTTATATGTTCAAGATCCATACACCCATATGTTATGTTTCAATTTTTTTTGAAAGATTATAAAACACAATTTTATAAATAATGATGTTCCATTTGTTTCACTAGTTAAATACTTTGTTCTAGGTGAGATGAGAGTTGCAACAATAGAAATGAAGGGATTTGGTTAGTTTTAAGTGTGGTTTTGTTGTGGTTTAGTTGTGAATAGAGATTAGGCTAGATTAGGCACTATTGTGAAATTTGGGCATATTTTTTGTTACGTTTTTGACAAAAAGTGCTTGCTGATCCAAATTTGGTTTGAGGTTTTGGTCGACCTAAAAATGTTTTCATTAGTCGAGAAGGTAGTTTTTGGATAGCTTGTTTCGAGTATATAGATTTTCATATATCTCAATTTAAAAACGGATTTAAAATGACCAAGTTATGGCCAAATGAAACATGAAACGTTTTTCCACCAAACCAAATGAATAGTTGTTGATGTGAATAGTAAAATGGGTTTTTAGACACTTTCGGACATTTTTAGGCTTTCTAAACATTAGCGAAATATGTAGTAACACATATATATTGATTGGTATTGTTTAATGACGCCGCTAACATATTTTAGGAAAAGCGTTAAAGTTACTAAAAATAGTAAGTTTGGTAAAACCTAGCGGAACGGACATAGTAGTTGAGCGATTTAGGCTAGTTAGTGCATTTTGAGTTATGGAAACTTAACAAATATAGGGGACGGTATTAACGTACCGAAACTAAAAACTTTCCTAAAATCGAAACTTACTAAAAAAATGGAAACTTTTGGAAAAACGCCGAAACTTAACGAAAAACTATATGATTTCATTTCATCATGTTTTGTTAATCAAACTAAAGTAAACACACATGGATGTATTTCAGTGATGAACATATTGTGCAATTATTGGCATGCTTTCCATGTTTCTAAGACGCGTTATTATTCTAGGTCGCGGCTAGATTTCTATACCATCTTTTACTTGCGTGATTATCTTTTGCTCATCTTGCTAAGGTGAGTTTATAGCCCCATATTTATAATACTGTCTACTTTTACTATTTTAGGGTGAGAAAAAAAAACATTGCTTTTTTTTAAACTATGGACATAGTTTACTTTACGTTTCCTTCTCCAGATTTACGTGTTGCCTAAGATGCGAATAGACCAACAATGCCCGAATTAATCATGAACCTTCCAATGCTTAAAACCGACCGTACGGTTAAGCCACGTGAATATTTGTAAATATATCTAATTGGGACTAATCTATCCTCTATCCCGGTAATTAGCGCATATTAATTCGGAGGTCCCCGAACAAACGGATATATTCCATGTCTGAAATGTTCAATGAGTGCTCTTTGGTCAATACCTTTAGGGGCGAGAATACTATTGGCATATAAAAAGCTTCCTTTAAAATTGAGCTTCGGTGTCAGGAGCTTATGCAAACAGTAAATATATTCTTTTTTAGTGAAGTTGAAATCTATTAAACTGTCACAAGGTACTATGAAACTCGAGTTCCACCGTTTTTATAAAACTAAACTTAAAACTTATGAATTCACTCCACTTTATTTGACCGTTTAAGCATGTTTTTTCTTAGGTGCTTAGCAGTGATGACTTTGCTTTGCTATATGGATGTTGCTATGCAATGGGCCGAATTTATCAGAAATGCTAATATCTACTGTTAAAACATCGTTGTCAAAATCTAAAACTTTTATATTCGCTTCCGGGCAATTATCTTTAACTTATATCAAAAACTTTATCAATAAAAAATAATTCAACGATGTTTGGATTTTTTCACAACATACCCTTATAGGTCATTCTTTGTGTCTTGTGTGATGTTTATTGGTGGCCGAATATGAAAGCTGAGATTGCCACTTACGTCAACAAGTGTTTGACCTGTGCCAAAGTCAAGGCCGAATGCCAAAAACCATCCGGTTTGTTGGTTCAGCCTGTGATCCCAGTATGGAAATAGGAGAACATTACAATGGATTTTGTCACTAAGTTACCAAAAACGTCAACTGGTTAAGATACAATTTGGGTAATTGTTAACCGACTCATAAAATCTGCTCAATACTTGAAGGAAGTAGTCTCGAGGCATGGAGTGCCGGTTTCGATCATTTCTGATCGGGACAGTAAATTTGCATCTCATTTCTGGAGATCACTGAACAAAGCCCTAGGTACTCAATTGGATATGAGTACGGCTTACCATCCACAAACTGATGGTCAAAGTGAAAGAACCATCCAGACTTTAGAGGACATGTTGCGTGCTTGTGTGATGGATTTTGGGAAAGGTTGGGATAGACACCTACCTTTGGTGGAGTTTTCTTACAACAACAGTTATCACACTAGTATCAAAGCTGCACCGTTTGAAGCTCTCTACGGCCGAAAATGTCGATCGCCTATTTGTTGGGCTGAGGTTGGAGACGCTCAGCTCACTGGTCCGGAAATTGTTCATGAAACAACTGAGAAGATCATTCAAATCAAAAAGAGAATTCAAGCTGCCCGAGATAGGCAGAAGAGCTATGCCGATAGGAGGCGTAAGCCATTAGAATTTGAGGTTGGAGACAAGGTCATGTTGAAAGTGTCGCCATGGAAAGGGGTGATACGTTTCGGCAAACGGGGGAAGCTGAACCCTCGTTATATAGGACCTTTCAAGATTATCGCTAAAGTGGGAATGCTTGCTTATCGACTTGAACTCCTAGAGCAGTTAAGCCGAGTTCATAGTACATTCAAAGTTTCCAATCTGAAGGTAAAATAAAAAAGTTTTTCGTAGATACGCCTAGCATTCTGTTGGACTGAAATCCAATTGATACAAGTCCTTAATTCATTGAGGAACCAGTTGAAATTATGGACCGAGAAGTTAAATGGCTAAAGCAAAGCCACATTCAAATTGTGAAAGTTCGTTGGTATTCGAGACGAGGACCTGAGTTTACTTAGGAGCGCGAGGACTAAATGAAGAAAAAGTACCCTCACCTTTTCGCCAATCCTTCGTCCACATCTTAAGCTTTGAGGATAAAGCTTCTCTAATGGGGGAAGAATGTCACACCCCAAGAATTTTAGGTCAATATTTTAAACTTTTCGGAAAATTATTTTTGACTTTTATACTTTACGTTTAAATCTGGCAGTTTACCGGGAAGTAAACCCGCGTAAATCTAAAAAACATCATCGGATGCGTTTCGACATCGAATATTTATTAGTTTAGATATTATATGAGTTATCTTTTAGTGTTTCGTAGTTTACGATCACTTATGATATTTATTTTTAGGCTTTAACGTTTAAATTGCGTTTTTCACGTTTTTGACCTAACGGAACCCTGAAAACTCAAAATCTTTTCGTGTAAACTGTTAGGATCTGTCCATCACGATATGCTTAAGTGAAAATTTTTTGTGTCATATCCCTCCACCTATACATATGGATGCCTAAACCAAAACCAAATGCACATAGAGTCTTGAAATAAAACTCAAGAGCATCATATTTGAATTTTCATCATTGATGGATACCGACACATGAAATTGTCATTCGCAAATGCACATTTTCTCAACTTAGACCTATCCATGTGATACTACACATATAGACTTCATTTGACCAACTCAAGACTAACATATGCACATAATATGAACCATGATACAAAAATTTTGAACCAAAATGGTCCCTTGTGGCTAGGTTCGGCCGAACATGGGTACACACACACCTTTGGTGTATGTTGGTCACTTAATGCTACAAAACACAAACCCTAAACTTTCCCTTGGCCTATAAATACAATTGGCAACTTCCAACTAGGAGTTTTATAATCATTGCAAGCCCACAATTAAAATTTTTCTTCTCTTTTTTTCCTCTCCTTTGGCTAGGGAGGCGACACAATACAAACATACCTATACTGTTTCCATATTTATGATTCTTTCAAGATCCACTCAATCCAAGTTCATTTTTAAGTTACGCTAAGGTGTTTTGCAAGTATTGGTTCTTGATATCAAGGTTTTTTCCTTCCAGATCTAAGTTAGAGTTCATATTTTATTAGTGGGTTTTATAGATCTATTATTTTAGGGTATAGATCTTGTGATTTCACTACTTGTTCTTCATTCTTGTAAGTATTTTGAATCTTTCTTTTTGGTTTTCCTTATGTTCTTCTTATATGTTCAAGATCCATACACCCATATGTTGTGTTTCAATTTTTTTTGAAAGATTATAAAATAAGATTTTATAAATAATGATGTTCCATTTGTTTTACTAGTTAAATACTTTATTCTTGGTGAGACGAGAGTTGCAACAATAGAAATGAAGGGATTAGGTTAGTTTTAAGTGTGGTTTTGTTGTGAATGAAGATTAGGCTAGATTAGGCACTATTGTGAAGTTTGGGTGTATTTTTGGTTACGTTTTTCACAAAAAGTGCTTGCTGATCCAAATTTGTTTTGAGGTTTTGGTCGACCTAAAAATGTTTTCATTAGTCGAGAAGGTAGCTTTTGGATAGCTTGTTTCAAGTATATAGATTTTCATATATCACAATTTAAAAACAGATTTAAAACGACCAAGTTATGGCCAAATGAAACATGAAACGTTTTTCCACGAAACCAAATGAATAGTTGTTGATGTGAATAGTAAAATGGGTTTTTAGACAATTATGGACATTTTTGGGCTTTCTAAACATTAGCAAAACATATAGTAACACATATATATTAATTGGTATTGTTTAATGACGCCGTTAACATATTTTAGGAAAAGTGTTAAAGTTACTAAAAATAGTAAGTTTGGTAAAACCTAGCGGAACGGACATAGTAGTTGAGCGATTTAGGCTAGTTAGTGCATTTTGAGTTATGGAAACTTAACAAATATAGGGAACGGTATTAACGTACCAAAACTAAAAACTTTCCTAAAATCGAAACTTACTAAAAAAAATGGAAACTTTTGGATAAACGCCGAAACTTAACGAAAAACTATATGATTTCATTTCATCATGTTTTGTTAATCAAACTAAAGTAAACACACATGGATGTATTTCAGTGATGAACATATTGTGCAATTTCTTAGGCATGCTTTCTGGGTTTCAAGACGCTAATATTCTAGGTCCGCTAAGATTTCTATACCATCTTTTACTTGCGTGATTATCATTTGCTTATTTTGCTAAGGTGAGTTCATATACCCATGTTATACTACTTTTACTTTACTATTTTGGGGTGAGAAACATTGCTTGTTTTTAAACTATAGACATAGTTACTTTACGTTTCCTTCTCCTGATTACGTGTTGCCTAAGTAGTGAATAGACCACTAATGCCTTAATTATCATGAACCGTCAATTGCTTAACCGACCGTACTGGTTAAGTAAGCGTGAATGTTGTAAATAGATCTATTGGGACTAATTATCCCTATCCGGGTAATTAGCGCTTATTAGATTCGGAGGTCCCGAACAAACGGATATATTCCATGTCAGAATGTCAATAGGTGCTCTTGGTCAGATACCTTTAGGGCGAGGAATACTATTTGGCATATAAAATGCTTCCTTTTAAATTGAGCTTCGGTGTCATGAGCTTAGTGCAACAGTAAATATATTCTTTTTATGTGAAGTTGTATTTGTTATAACAGTCACATGCGTATTGTGAACTCGTGGTCCACCTTTTAATACTAAACTTAAACCTATAAATTCACTCAACTTTATGTTGACCGTTTAGCATGTTTTTCTGAGGTGCTTAGCTGTGGATGTCTTTGCTTGCTATATGGTGTTGCTATGCATTGGGCCGATTTTCAAGAAATGCTATTATCTACTGTTTAAACATCGTTGTCAATTTCTAAAACTTTTATTCGCTTCCGCATATTATCTTTAAACTTATATCAAACCTTATCTATTTTAATTAATGCAACGATGTTGGATTTTCAAAAATACCCTTATAGGTCATTCTTTGTGTCTTGTGTGATGTTTATTGGTGGCCGAATATGAAAGCTGAGATTGCCACTTACGTCAACAAGTGTTTGACCTGTGCCAAAGTCAAGGCCGAATGCCAAAAACCATCCGGTTTGTTGGTTCAGCCTGTGATCCCAGTATGGAAATAGGAGAACATTACAATGGATTTTGTCACTAAGTTACCAAAAACGTCAACTGGTTAAGATACAATTTGGGTAATTGTTAACCGACTCATAAAATCTGCTCAATACTTGAAGGAAGTAGGTACGGGGAAATTTTTCGCTTTATTACATTACTTGCATTGTCAATATCTTAGTATGTCATGTAACTTACATAACTAAAGTAGACGAGCTAACACAACCTATCTATGTACATTATTCCTATAATGTACCATTCGCAACGTTATATCAAAACGGGCTTTAAACCGTTATCGTATACCTCTAAACCCTAATTTCATGAAGGGTTAATATCTAAAGTAAATATACAAGCTACTAAAGCATATGTACAAGTAATATAACATCTCATTTGAAATATAAACTCCCTC
This sequence comes from Tanacetum coccineum, assembly GCA_026074375.1. Taxonomy (NCBI): domain Eukaryota; kingdom Viridiplantae; phylum Streptophyta; class Magnoliopsida; order Asterales; family Asteraceae; genus Tanacetum; species Tanacetum coccineum. The sequence goes on from BQNB010009869.1 coordinate 74,639, forward strand.
TAAGTCAAGTACAAGTCTTATAAAGCACAATGTACAAATCATGAAGCATGAACTCCAGAATAGCCGTTTTACATCCGTTTTCATTCTAGTTTCTTCATCACCACTTATGTACAAGCTACTAGACTCAATGTACAATGTATAAACCGTAATTATTCTATTCATAAGCTTTGATACACATTTTTACACTCAAAACCCTAATTCAAAAGTCAGAAACCCTAACCCGAGCAAAATAGTAAATCATGACCCGTTTCTTGTGATCATTTTGTCGATGGAATCAACCCGATTCGACGTCGGATTAATTAGTTACAGCCGAAATGGCAAAGGTATGCAGATTCTGCACACCTGTAGTAAATGGCTATTATCTCTAAATTTTTTCTACAGTAACCCTCAAATATGTAAAACTAAACGTTGTAGAGGACTCAAATATCTAACAATGCTCGGTGGTTTGAGCTTCAACGGAATTACGGTTTGTAAATGGCAACCATTTTACCGAGACTGATGTTGGCTGTCCAAAAACAGCCATGTATAAATCAAACCAAACACCCCTAAAACGTCTAGAACCACCTCCACCTTGCATTCTAGCCTTCCTTACTCATCCCCTAGCCTCTCCACATCACCCCCCCATGTGTCCTAACCTGGTTATCAAAGTTTCTTGGCCTCTAAGTGTTGCTAACACTATAAATAGGAGCACATATACTTCATTCTAACTCATCCCCCACTTCTTCTTTCTATAACCCAATTGAGCAAACATTCTCTGCTCCATATGATCCTAGGATCATATAAGAAGATCAAGCAAGCGAAGCTTTGAAGATTTGAAGCCCCGGGAACAAGATACAAGGCGTACGAGTGGAAATACTACCCGAAACGACCCATTTCCACCATTTTTTGCTCCTTGACGTTCATATGATCCTAAATATACTCTTGTTAAAGTTTCATAACTCAATTCATGCTCATTTTCCATTTTGATCCAAAACCGTACACCCAAAATCTCCTAATTTTCGCTGTTTTTCTATAAAAACTAATGTTTATAATGATTAAAATATTGTTATAATCCATCCGAGCTACTTAAATAATGTTTAAAATAACCACTTTATTGATTAATGAAGGAATTTGAACTTAAAACCCGCGCGTTTACGTTTTGAAACCCTAATTTGACCCGTTTTGCTTCCTAGCCTAACGAACCGTTATTTTAAACTTGCGTTACGTTAAAACTTCATATTTTAGTTGTTTATAAACTTATAAATATCTTTTGAATGTTTAAAATAAGCTTGCATGACAATTTGGACATGTTTTGTAATTATAATCCATGCAAGGAGTATATATCGTAATTTTCAGAAACTTATAACTACAGGGGTCTATTATGTTACTTTTCAAAGTGCAAGGTTTACTTGGTATATCTTTTAAAGTTGAAGGACCAAAGTCGTAAAAGTGCAAACTCCAAGGGTAAATTTTGCAACTTTTCAAACCCTAGGGTCTAAAATGTAACATTTTGAAAAAGTATAAAATCATGTTTAAAAACCTACAAGGACATACTTTTAATTAACGCTTCTCGTTGTTTAACATTTCAAGATATTGATTCCATAATGCTTAAAATCGATATATCATATCACAAATACTAGTGGAGCTTCATATTAAGGGGTTTTTCATATTGGTTATTACGTTCTGACTGAGTTGTTCGGTTTACGATTTTAAAGTGGCCCTGGCTCCTAAACGTTTACTTGAATGACTTCTTGAATTATGATGGCCCGAACAGTGTTGATACAATAATTCAAACTCTTCAATCAAACTCATACTCTTAAACTAAAGTTCTAGGTACAATCTCTAAGACTCAACAGATTTACTCAGTTGCAGTGACGTGAGCACAGTTTACTATCATTTTACTATATCAACCATCCCCAGTTAAGATTGTGATAAGGTCGTGAGCTTTCATTTCAAAATATTTATTACATCTACCTATCAGGTGAGTTCATAGCCTCGCTTTTCAATCTCTTTAATGCTTTCAAAAACCCGCGAGGGGGATACATGCTTATTACAAACTCTTTTATATACTCGTTTATCTTATAACACGTGATTTACTTTTTCAAAGGCTTAATGATTCATAAAAAAACCCCCCCCATATTTCAATCTTTTGGATTACTTCTTACAACTTGTGATACCTGATATTAAACCATGAATGCAAGTGTTTTTTCTAAATGTATGCTACCCAGATATTTTATTGCCTTTAGTAGCTTCCAGTGCCAATTATTTACATATTCATTGAATCATTAATTACTTGCATGCCGCGAGTGATCGCGAATATTGTGAATAGTTCTATTGGGGTCGGTTGACGGCCTTCCAGTTTGTTATCATGCTTTAGGGTAGCCAATCGCATTATATTTGTCCGTAATAGGTAACCTTGGCAAGTTTAAGTTACTCTTTTTCCACGGGACATCTGTCCCTAACCATATCATTCGGTGATTACTGTTAATGTATTGATGTCATGAACTTAGATGCAATAATAATGTTTCCCCATGATTGATTGTCCCTGCAATACCATGTATTTCCCTAATAACTTGTATTCAACTATTACATTTCAAACCTATGAATTTCACTCAACCTTTGTGGTTGACCTTTTTATGATTTTATCTCAGGTAATTGAGACAACTTATTGGCATGGAGTGGCCATTTATGGACATGAAGATGGCTAAAACTTGTTTTATCTCATTTTATGTTTCTAGATTTTTGGGACCTGCTTTGGTAAAACTCTGATTTGATACATGATGATACATATCTTTTGAATATATAGATATCTTTTGGGTCGTTTTCTATGATTATGATTGTTGTTTCCATGAAGTAATACCCCAGATTAGCTTCCGCTGCTATATTGTAAAAATGGGGGTGTTACAGATTGGTATCAGCGCCATGGTTATAGAGAACAAGGTCAAAACCTTAACTATAACCACATTTCTTTTCTAGCCATCAAAGTAACAACTCCTCCGTGCCCTTACAATTTCGGAACAAGTATGTAAATATACATATCTATTATACTATTACATAAATAACTTATGTTATTTACGACGGGGTTGTTAACAGAACGATGTCTTCTCCCAACCGCTCTACTTCCGATATTGAGGATGCTTTTTCCTCTATGAATATTCTCAACTATACTTCGGTCTCATCGGATTATTTCCCAGCTTCATCAGGAAGCAGTTCTTTTAACTCTTCGGAAAACTCTACAGATAATATGATCCCAAGTATTCTCATCTTTCTACAATAATCCTTGTTTGAAGGACGTACAAGCATTTTATGCTAAGGAATCACCTATTTCATCACCAGATCCTATTACTTCACCAGCTATTTTGACTCCATCTCCGGTATTACCACCATCATTACTATTTGATCCTCGATATTTCTTTGTTCCTGAAGAACTATTACCACCTAAGAAGCGAATCCATTCCCCATCTTCTTCCTCAACTACGTTATCTAATTCATCTCGGAATCCAAAACTGGTGATTATGGTATCCACCATCTTCCTACAAGTTCATTATACTCCTACCCCACCTCAGATATTTGAAATAGGAAAATGTCTAATTAAGATGTATCCGAAACATCATGAGAAACAAATCGAAGATATTTTGAATTACTTAGAGGGTGTTTGGGATTGTTTATTGAAAATAGATTATTCATTTTTAAAACGGATAATCAGATAATCATGTGTTATAAAACGTGATTTTAAAATATATTGTTTGGATTTGTTTTTGCTGTTTTGTATCGCAATAATCAGATAATCAGTTTTTTAGTGTTTGGCAGATATGATGATTTAATTAATTAATAGTGTAAAATAAACAAAATAGATATCAGAATAATATAAATCTAATTTCGAAAACAAATGGTATGGATAGAATAGAAAACCATATGAAATTCATAACTTGCAACTATATAATTACAATGAAGAAAAAAATGTTACTTTCCAAACGGATAAAACCTTTGTGGTCACCATGGATCTATCTCCACCGACTAATACACACTTAATCCTCCTTAGCGCATATCACTAATCTTGACACAACTGTTTTCAAAGAAATTAGTTTCTTGTTTAATAATTAGCTTCTCGTTAACCTATATCACCATTTCCATTTCAGATCCTATTACTTCACCAGCTATTTTGACTCCATCTCTGGTATTACCACCATCATTACTATTTGATCATCGATATTTCTTTATTCCTGAAGAACTATTACCACTTAAGAAGCGAATTTGTTCCTCATCTTCTTCCTCAACTACGTTATCTAATTCATCTCAGAATCAAACTTGTAATTTGGTATCACCATCTTTCTCAATTTCTACTTCTACCCCACCTCAAGTATTTGAAATAGGAAAATGTTCAGATAAGATGTATCTGAAACATCATGAGAAACAAGTTGAAGATATCGTGAATTATTTAGATGAGCTCCATCTTCACCGCATTGAGAGAATGAAAGAAGAACGTACTAATGGTAACGAACTAAAGACCAAACTCAAGAGAATCCGCACTCAGATTATCATACTTCAAAAGAAACGGTTAGGACAAAAGGATAAGATTGCCTTTGCTTATTACAGAATTTCTGATCTTGAACAAATCATTGAGAAAATCCAAGCTCGTCACCAAACAAATCAGGAAGATCTTTAGGATGTTATCTATTGGATCAAAATCATCAAGCTATTTATAACTTTATCCTAGCCACGGGATGTGTGGTATAAATAAAAACGCTTGTCAAATCTTGACTATGTACAGTAAGAAGGCAAGTTATTTATAAAGGCAATCCCGTTTCGTATCTTATTGTTTCCAACTTATCGCTCTTTCATCATCATTTCCACCAATTGCATCATTATCTCCGTCTTCATGAATCATACCATAACCCCTAAGTGCTTAAAATTCAAAAATAAGCATTTCTCTTTAAGCATTTTAAGCATCACATTTTCTTTTAAATATTACCTTTCTAAACTTGTGATGTCATTCTTACTACATGTTCTCTTATGTTGATAGAATGCCTCCCAAAAGGACGTCAACATCCAAAACACCAGCCATAACTTTGGATGCCATCCGGCAACTGATTGCTGATTTTATTGTAGCCCTGGAAGCATAGACTGCTGCCATGGCAAGTGCTAGTAATCCCAACAGGAACACCAATCTTACTGGAACTCCTGTAGTGAAAACGGGAAACTACAAAGAGTTTATCAACTGTCAACCTTTCTACTTTAATGGTACGGAAGGAGCAGTAGGCCTTATTCGCTGGTTTGAATGAACCAAATCAGTATTCTCTCGAAGCAGATGTGCTGAGGAAAATAAAGTAACATTTGCTACTGGTACTTTAACTGATGATGCCTTGTCCTGGTAGAATGCATATGCCCAGCCTATGGGAATAGAGCAAGCTAATCAAATCACCTGGACTGAGTTAAAAAGGCTTCTGACGAACAAGTATTGTCCTCGAACTGAGATCAAGAAAATGGAAGATGAATTTTATGGTCTGACTGTAAATGGAAGTGATCTCAAGACTTATATTAGAAGATTCCAGGAATTAGCCGTTTTATGCCCGAATATGGTACCAAACACCGAGAAACTTATGGAAGCTTTCATCGGGGGACTGCCGCAAAGCATTGAAGGAAACGTTACTGCTTCAAAACCTCAGACTCTGGAAGAAGCCACCAACATAGCTCACAGGCTAATGGACCAAATAATAAAGCGTAATTCTGTGCAAGAAACCAATGATCACAAACGAAAGTTTGATGATAGAAGGAACACCACCAACAACAACAACTATTCCAATAATCGTGACAAAGACAACTACCCCAATGATCGCAACAACAATAACCACTCCAACAATCACATTAACAAAAATAACTACCCAGATAACCGTAACAATAACAACCGCAACAATGATCACCATCCGCAGCAAAATGGAAGACAGGAAATCTTCAAGGCTAATGGAAACCGTGGATATAATGGACCTCATCCCCTTTGTAGGAAGTGTACTCTACATCACACAGGACCGTGCACTGTTAAGTGTCAGAATTGCTACAAAGTAGGCCATCAGACTAGAAACTGTAGGAACTAAGAACTTCTGTTTCCAAACATCACTCTATCTCTCAACCAAATCTCGAGACATGTAACATAAGTATCAACTCTTTTTCATATGTAAAATTCATATGTAAAGCTATCCATGAAATAATAAAGTGATGATTCCGTTACATCTTGTTATCTGATGATATCAAAACTCGACATCGTTTGTCAAATTCTACTAATTCTATTATGTTCAAACTCTAAATACTCTCCTCATACCTTTGCAACATAAATTTTCATCCTCGATTATATGGGCGTCAGTACAATCAACATCTCAATATTATCTAACCATTCATGATCATATCATTTTCTACACATTACCATATCATGTTTTTATGCTTAGGTAAGACGATTTATGATCATCTTATTGAAATGAATTAGGTCACTTCTTCATTTGAATAAGGAAATTATAAATCTCTGAACTATGAATTTATAAATTCTCAGTTACAAGGAGTTGAACGCTTCTTTTTGTAAGTGACAAATTATAAATAAGTAGGCTTAAGTATATAACATACGTACAAACAAGTTTCTTTCAATCCGTTTGTACAAACAATCCCTTAATCATTATCATTATTACCTTTATTACCTTTAATATTTGTTCATTTCCAAATTTGTATCTCACGTGATTAGCAACTCTCTTACAAATTCATAATCATTCCTTGACATTACTCATTCCATGATCTCCGTATTCTAAAATTTTCTGTTATATTCTGCAACATAATAACAAGGAAACACACAAGAATCTATACAATGTCAAACGATTTCAATACCACTAGGTATGAAAATTTTGACAAAGACTTGTGATAGCATTCTTATTCGATGTTGACTTTTAAAGGTTAATGAATAACGATTCTTTACGATCACAGTAGCACAGCAGAAGCATGGTAGGCCCATAACCCACAGGTTTCGTAAATCAAAGTATTTCATCCACCCAGGTTCTATCAGGATCTGAAGAAATTCTATTGGCTGTCATCAAGAGGTGTAGTCTTGAAAATAAGTAGACATATGTAAGGGGTGGAGACTATAACAACCCAAGAATTTTCATCAACCTATTTTACTATGATCACAATTGTACGGGGAAATTTTTCACTTTATTACATTACTTGCATTGTCAATATCTCATTAAGCAAGGTAACTTGCATAACTAAAGTAGACAAGCTCACACAACCTATCTATGGCCATCCTGTCTTCATATATGTCAAGAAAACATCACAATATGTCAAGTCAATATCATCATATCCTTATTACAAAGTACATTATTCCTATAATGTACCATTCGCAACGTTATATCAAAACGGGCTTTAAACCGTTATCGTATACCTCTAAACCCTAAATTCCATGAAAGATTAATATCTAAAGTGAATATACAAGCTACTAAAGCATATGTACAAGTAATATAACATCTCATTTGAAATATAAACTCCCTCTAAGTCAAGTACAAGTCTTATAAAGCACAATGTACAAATCATGAAGCATGAACTCCAAAATAGCCGTTTTACCTCCGTTTTCATTCTAGTTTCTTCATCACCACTTGTGTACAAGCTACTACACTCAATGTACAATGTGTAAACCCTAATTATTCTATTCATAAGCTTTCATACACATTTTTACACTCAAAACCCTAATTCAAAAGTCAGAAACCCTAACCCGAGCAAAATAGTAAATCATGACCCGTTTCTTGGTTTTTATCCATCATAACCCCAAACCAACACTCAAATAAGTTGTAATAACTTAAATTACAACATTAACAATCATATCCTATCATCATTTCATCATTTCAACAACAATATTCAAGAATTAAACCCAGAAAACCCTAATCTAGTTTTAACCCTAAAACCTAAAACTAGGCCCTAGTTCAGAATCGGATCAGTCTATAAAACATAGGATCTGAGAAATATCAATAGGATCTGGATATTAAGTGAAAACACTAGGTTGTAGCCCTATGTCTTGTGATCATTTTGCCGGTGGAATCAACCCGATTCGACGTCGGATGAATTAGTTACAGCCGAAATGGCAAAGGTACGCAGATTCTGCACACCTGTAGTAAATGGCTATTATCTCTAAATTTTTCTATAGTAACCCTCAAATATGTAAAACTAAACGTTGTAGAGGACTCAAATATCTAACAATGCTCGGTGGTTTGAGCTTCAACGGAATTACGGTTTGTAAATGGCAACCATTTTACCGAGACTGATGTTGGCTGTCCAAAAACAGCCATGTATAAATCAAACCAAACACCCCTAAAACGTCTAGAACCACCTCCACCTTGCATTCTAGCCTTCCTTACTCATCCCCTAGCCTCTCCACATCACCCCCCATGTGTCCTAACCTGGTTATCAAAGTTTCTTGGCCTCTAAGTGTTGCTAACACTATAAATAGGAGCACATATACTTCATTCTAACTCATCCCCCACTTCTTCTTTCTATAACCCAATTGAGCAAACATTCTCTGCTCCATATGATCCTAGGATCATATAAGAAGATCAAGCAAGCGAAGCTTTGAAGATTTGAAGCCCCGGGAACAAGATACAAGGCGTACGAGTGGAAATACTACCCGAAACGACCCATTTCCACCATTTTTGCTCCTTGAAGCTCAAACCCAGGTTTTGAATGTTCTACTTCTGCTACTACACCCTTATAATGTTCATATGATCATAAATATACTCTTGTTAAAGTTTCATAACTCAATTCATGCTCATTTTCCATTTTGATCCAAAACCGTACACCCGAAACCCTAATTTCGCGTTTTTCTTAAAACTAAATGTTATAATGATTAAATATTGTTATAATCTATCCTAGCATGCTTAACTAATGTTAAAATAACCACTTTATTGATTAATGAAGGAATTTGAACTTAAAACCCGCGCATTTACGTTTTAAAACCCTAATTTGACCCGTTTTGCTTCCTAGCTTAACAAACCGGTATTTTTAAACTTGCGTTGCGTTAAAACTTCATATTTTAGACATGTTTTGTAATTATAATCCATGCAAGGGGTATATATCGTAACTTTCAGAAACTTATAACTAAAAGGGCTGAATATG
>BQNB010009870.1:0-85601 GCA_026074375.1 Tanacetum coccineum
CATGCAAAGAACAACTTTTAGTACTAAAACAAGCAAAACTTGATTTTCTTACTATGCATCATGTAAACATTGAGATTCTGAAAGAGAATCAAAACTTAAGAAAAGAACTGAAAGAGCTAACAGAAATTACTAAAACATGCCTAAACAATTCTAACAAAGTAAATCAGTGTATTATTGAACCAATTCCTACTCAAAAGAAGAGAATTTTGGGAGCCGATCAACTCAATGAAGATCCCTCTAGTTTTGGGCAAAAAGGCTTAGTCTTTGTGAAATATTCAGCTAACGACACAAAAGTGTCTATACCAGGTGTTGAGAGACCCTGGTTGTCTAAAGCTGAAGGCTTTATTTTGCCAAATCATGATACTGGTAGGATACTCCCTTCTGAGTCACAAGTAATCACAAACTTAAATTGCAACATCAAAAAGAAAAAATGGCTTGTGATGTCTCTTGGAAAGCAAAGTAATCCACATTACATGATGAGAACGTGTTGCTAAAACATCAAGTTGAGTCTACTGTTAAAGAAAGAGAAAATATTAAACTTGAATTTCAAAGGCTTTTTAACTCAGTCAAAGTAACACGGGCTCAACATTAAAATGAAATTAATGAAATGATTGAGAAAGTCAGTCAAAAGACATATGATTATGCTGATGTTCGTGCTCAAAATCAAGATCTTTTGATGATAATTTTTGAGCTTAAGAATAAGCTTAGAATGATTGACAAAGAGAAGCATGTAAACACTAAGTTTGACAAATCTGAGACCTTAGGACAACTTCTCTGTGTAACACCGTTCAACAAAAATCTAACAATTAAGGCTAAGAACGTGTCAAAAACTAAGGTTACTTCAGATAGACCAAACCCAGTCACTTCATAGTCTACTTCCACAATTGAGAAAAAACAACAACACAATGCAAATGTAATTGCAAGAGGAATGTATAAGATCAATCAGCAAGACACAAACACACTGGATTCTAAGGCTAACATAAATGTTTCTAATTCCACAGGTGTAGGCAGTTCAAATAGTGTTAGAAGACCCAAGTCTAAGGATAATAAATCGAAGAATAGTGTCTTAAAGAACACTAAGGACTCATCTACAAATGTTTGGAAGACAATAAATAGTATTTGCTTAGATTCTAATAAATGTGAAACAAAACCTTCGAATGTTTGTCAAACCAATGCATGTATAACAAATTCCATGACTGTAAATGCTATAAACGATGGTTTGAATATTTTGTGTATATCTTGTTGTCTTGATGTATTTTTGCCTTCTCATGATAAATGTGTTGCACGTCATGCGTTGACTAGGAAATCTAGTGTTAAGAGAGCCTTATTTACTTCACCCGTAGTAGCAAAATCTAAGGGTTTAGGAGCTACATCTGTAGTTGTAAAATCTAGATTCAGTGTTGCTAAAACCACAACAGCAACAAATAAGGTCTTAAGTGTGTCGCCACTATCTCAGAAATCTAGTCAAATTAGGATACTTAGCAGTTACATAAACAATAAAATAGGAACAAGCAAAAAATGGCAAAAGTGGTTTGAATATTAACAAGGTTTTAATTGGACACCCAAGAGCAAAACTGAGAAATCACAATCTAATGTGCATAAGCGTAGCACCAGTGTTAAATCTAAGTCTAAAACACCGGTTACCACTCATAAATGGGTAGCAAAACCATCCATTCATCCATTTGCATTTGTTTCATGTAATGCAGGTGATCTAGCTTGTTCTGTGGATTGTTGATAGCAGATGCTCAAAGCATATGACTGGCAATTTTCAACTGCTAAGAAATTTCTTTGAGAAATTCATGGGAATAGTCTGCTTTGGGAATAATCATTTCGCTGCAATTACAGGCTATGGAGATTATGTTCAAGGCAATCTCACTATTTGTCATGTATATTATGTTAAAGGCCTTGGGTATAATTTGTTTTCGGTTGGACAATTTTGTGATGGAGATTTAGAAGTAGCCTTTCGATCAAACACGTGTTATGTTCGGAATTTAGAAGGAGATGATTTAATTACGGGTTCTTAAGATTCAAATCTCTATACTATCTCCATTTCTGAGATGGCGGCTTCTTCTCCAGTATGCTTAATGTCTAGAGCCACATCAACAAAATCTTGGTTATGGCATCGCCGGTTGTCTCATTTGAATTTTGGCACCATTAACCAACTCACTTCACACGATCTAGTTGATGAGCTTCTAAAATTTAAGTACCACAAAAACCATTTATGTTCAGCTTGTGAACAGGGTAAAAGCAAGAAAAGCTTCACTTCTACCTAAGTTGGTTCCAATCACTGAATCCAAACTTTAATTACTTCATATAGATTTGTGTGGGCCAATGAGAGTCGCAAGTATCAATGGCAAGAAATATATTCTCGTGATCGTTGATGACTATTCTCGGTACACATGGGTATATTTTCTTCGCACCAAGGATGAGGCTCCAGATATGATTATTGATTTTGTTAATCAAGTTCAAAGGAATCTAAAGGCTTCAATTCTGACGATTCGAACTGATAATGGAACCGAATTCAAAAACGAGAAATTAAGGGCATTTTATGCAAAGTTAGGCATTGTTCATAAAACTTCAATTGCTCGAACGCCTCAACAAAATGGTGTTGTTGAAAGACGTAATCGAACACTCGTCGAGGCTGCTCGAACAATGCTTATCTTTTCTAAAGCACCAGAATTTCTGTGGGCCGAAGCCATTGCTACTGCTTGCTTTACTCAGAATCGCTCTATTGTACACACTCGGCATAATAAAACTCCGTATGAGTTGATTCGCGGTAGAAAACCCAATGTTCAATACTTCTGTGTTATTTGGATCTCTGTAGTTATCCAATAAATTGTATTCGTGAGATCTTGGGGTAAGGGATATTGAAAACCAAAGGCTGACATTAGTATTTTTGTTGGTTATTCTGAGTCATCACGTGGATTTCGTATCTATAACCGTCATACTAAAAAGATAATGGAAATGATCCATGTCAAGTTTGATGAACTCACGGCTATGGCTTCTGAATGTAACAATTTAGAACCCGGGATGAACTGCGCGAATTTCAATAATTCATCAGACGATTCACAATTCGTACCTTCTACATCAGACTTAGATAATCTGTTTGGTCTTATGTATAAAGAATACTATGCGACGAGATCACAAGAAGTGTCTGATAATTCGCTGTAATTACTATGATAATGACAACACTCTTATCATCGTCAATCATCGTTGAACATGATGATGCTCCTCAAATAGTATCCTCTTTCAAAGAACAAATTGACATTGAACCAAACTCTCCAGTCTTGAATGAAGTTGTCGATGAATTTATTCAAGAACAATTACAATGATATACCAAAAGATAAACAAGGATCCAAGCAAGATAACATCGAATTCATAAACATGTATATGAGTCATAGCAAAATCATCCAAATATTATTCATGTTTCACATATGAGAGCAAAGTAACAACACTAATATTTTGACTACAACAACCACCAACCCAAAACTAATAGTTCCATGATCAACCAACAACTAAATGCTAATGAGATAACCCAAAATATACCAAGTAACTTCTGGAAATCCGCAATATATCACCAAATGAAGTGTTTGGTAACAAGGTTTATGGTAGTGATCTTAAGAGAATTTGGTGTGAATCCTCTAAGAATCAAAGTGAAAGATGTTTAGATTCTAGAAATGGATGGTATGTAGTCTAGATATGGTGTTAAAACTTTGGAATTTCATGGTTATGGTGGTGGTTCGTGGTGGTTACATGGTGGTGAAATGGTGGTAAGTGGCGGATTAAAGGGGTGTTTGGATCATTGGATCCAAGGATCCTCACCACTCCTTCCTCCTCTCTAAATGCTTTAGAGATTATGTGTGTAAGATGTATGAAGATTGTATGAGAGATATATGAATCGAGGGAGCCAAGGAGGGTATTTATAGGCTTTTCGAGGGCTAAAGTGCGTCGTACACACTTATTTGTGCGCCGCACTTAGTGACTTAATGCACTTAGCATTCAATTGCATTTAATTTTCTCTACCGCCTCAAAAGTGCACCGCACTTTGGGTAAAACCGCCGTACTGTGGGTGTTTAAAGGATTTTTTAGTTCTGGTGAAAAAGTGCGCCGCACTTTCTGTAAGTGTGGTGTACTTTTGGTCATTTTCAGCAGTTGGCCTTTTTCATGGTTGTAGATAATTGAATTTCGATCATGTGGACGCCAGAATCGCGTCAAACGGAGTTCGTATGACCGAGTTATGACCAAAACAGTGAACAGGTGTCGGGAAGCATTCAGCTTGAGTTTACTTCATCGTTAAAGCTTCAAATATTCGTGTTTTCTTCCGTTTTCTTCCACGACACGTTCCAAGAACCTACAATGACAAATAAATTCTATTCTATACCAAAAGTTCTTATATTTAACCAAATTAGATATATAAAAGCACTGATAACGCGTATAGAAACATGTATAATTTGAGCGTTATCAAGATTAAACAAAATATCGTAGTATGATTGGGGGACTTATGTATCTTACTGCTAGTAGACCAGATATTTCCTTTGCAACATTTGTATGTGTGCGTTATCAGGCACATCGAACTAAAAAACACATCAAAGAGGTCAAAAGGATCTTTCGCTACCTTAGACAATCCATTAACATGGGTCTATGGTACTCGAAGGATTCTGGGTTTGAGCTAATTGCATATGCAGATGTAAACCATGCATGGTGTAATGATGATTGCAAAAGCACATTCGGAGGCATTCAATTTCTGGGAGATAAGCTAGTCAGTTGGTCATCGAAAAAGCAAGATTGTACAGCAATGTCCTTTGCGAAAGCTGAGTATGTATCCTTGTCTGCTTGTTGTGCTCAAGTCATCTAGATGAGAACACAACTGCTGGACTATGGATGTCGTTACCACAAGATTCCGATCTACTGTGACTCAAAAAGTGCAATTGCCATATCTTGCAATCCCGTACAACATTCAAGAACAAAACACATTAACATCCGTTATCATTTCATCAAAGAGCATGTTGAGAAAGGTACAAATGAATTATACTTTTTTGGGATGGAATATCAGCTTGTTGATCTATTTACAAAAGCTCTTCCGAAGGAAAGGTTTGAGTTTCTAGTTCACAAGATTGGTATGCGATGTATGACTCCAACCCAGTTGGAACGTCTCTCGAAGTTGTCTTCTTGAATGAAAGATCATACATCAAAACCATTTGTAAATACATTTCAAAAACAAAACAAAAATTGAAAATTTTAAAAACTCAAAAAGATTTAAAAAAAATTAACTTAAGGATTTAAACACATATTTTCTACGTTCAAATCAGTCTTATGATACTAAATTTTTCAAAAACATGGTTCTTTAAATGAAAAAAATTGTATCATAGATTGAGGGGGAGAAAATCATCAAAATGATTTTTCACTGCTAAAAAATGTGTTTTGCAAATCTAATTTCATTCAAAAACAAAAGATTTCTTCAAAAATCATCTTAGTTTGAAAATTTCAAGTGTTCAAAATTGTAAGAATTAACAATATATTGAATAAGTTCTTTAACTAGACATTTATTCAAGAGGGAGTTATGTAATTCTTGTATTTTTCAAAATCTTCTCAAAAGAATTTCTAAAACTGCAAAATTAACTATCTTTCAATAAGTTCTTTAATTAGATATCTTATTGAGGGGGAGTTATCAAATTTTTTTCTCAAGACAAACCGTCATCAAATAAAAATTATGTGCTCAAAAGCAAAAATAACTTCTTTTCAAATAAATTTTTTATCAAGAAGAAAAAGAGATTTCAAAAAGTGGACAATTGTTTTAGGGGGAGTTATAAAAAATTTCCATTCAAAATAGGAACTTAATTGAAAAAGTGGTCTAACTTCAAGGAGGAGTTATGAAATTTTAAAGAAAAAGGGATACGAAAGTAACTTTTGAAATTAAAAGGAGAAAAATGCAAAAATAACTTTCGTATGGATGATTGTTGTTTATGAAAGTATCTCAAGGGACTGAAAATGACAATGTTGGAAAGTAGCTTTCGTAGGGTTTAAATAGCTTACATAAGAATCTCAAGGGGCTAAAACTGTCAAAGTTCAAAAGTGTCTTTCGTAGGGTTTAAATAGCTTACGTAAGAAACTTAAGGGACTAAATTTGCCAAAGTATGAAAGTTATTTTCGGAGATATAAAAGTCACAGTTACGTACGAAAATGTATAACTTTCGTAAAATCAATAAAGATTAGGTTTTGTAATCTCTCTCACTTATTTGAGCTTTCGTGTTAAAGAATCTTCGATCCAAATCAATTTTTTAAACTCGTGTGCTAGAAAACGTAAGAATCGAGTCCTATTTAACATCATTGTGCTATTAATTGTTGTTTTAATTGATTAAATAGGTTTCGGTCAGATCTAGGGTTTCGTAAATTTGAAAGGTGTTTAGAAAATGAAATTGATTGAGGCAAAATGCTAATATGTACTTAATAACTTGATTGGAATTGCTTGATCACTAGAAATATCAATTTATGAACTGTAATAATTGGTTTCGTAACCAAACAGGTTTCGTAACTTTGAGAATTTGATAAACAAGCTTAAATGTTGGAAAATGATAAATAAGCTGTTAAAATAAGCAGGATCATTAAGCTTGTCAATTTTTTTGGAAAATCAAAGTTTACGAAAGCAAATGTTCACAGGTTTCGGTTTCGTAAACAGTATTGGGCCAATGGTTTCGTAAAATGATATTTTGGGCCTAAAAATGGGTTTCGTAAGGCTTAATGAGCTGAAATTTTAGGTTTCATATAAGGAAATGAAATGGAATAAATTTTTTATCGAAATCTCAAAAGGGTTTCAATGTTTAAAAAAAGGGGGGGCATCTTACAAAATCAAATGATAAATTTTGTTTCCCAATCATGTTTTATATTGATAAATGGATCAAATGGTGAAGATTGTGTCCGGTTATGACCGTTTTTTGAATTTAACAGGATGAGGAGTGAGCAATCTACTGACCAACCAGATATTGTATATAAGATAATGTTTTGTTTAACAAAAATTTTCAATCAAAAGTGATCAACGATTTCAAAAGTATGAAAAAAACATACTGCAAGAATACAAATGTGAAGCTTCAACTGTCTGTGATCATAAAGTTTCTCATGTATCATCAAAAGAAAGTTTAAGTTTTTGAAAAGATTGTTTCAAAATCGTTCAAAAATGATTTATGACTATCTTTTGAACATAATTGGATAAATGGTCTAAGTCATGTCCGGTTTTTGTCGTTTTCTTCATTGAACAGAATGAGGAGTGAGTGGCTTAGTAACCATCCCATTTATGTTTCAATAGATTGGTTATGCAATCATTGTTTTCAAGAAATCTTTGAAAAACAACTTGTTTTGGAAATTTTTATCTCAATTTCAAAGTCAAAAGCTGGATTTTTGTGTCATGTAAATGGTACTCTTTGCTAAAAGTTTTTGAAAATATGAAGTTATGCTCTAGGATTTCTTAGATATCAATGGTTGTCACAAGTTGAATTTTTTTGCCAAATTAGTTTTTTCTAAATCAAAGCACTTCTTCATTATTCTTTAAAGAGTATCATTTCACAAAACGCTTTTTAGTGAGGAAAATCAAACAGAAAGAGAGATAAAATCTATACGCGAAAAAGCAAATCAATGTATGCTCGAAAAAGAATTTCCAGAGCATACAAAATTAGTTTAAATGAAAAATTCAAATAAAGCGTATGGCATGTGCCCAAAAAAGCAAGAATTGGCACATGAGAAAGAAAATGATCAGAATATGCTCAAAAAGAAATGTTAGAGCATAAAAAATAGATAGAGTGGAAAGAGACAAAACATGTTATAAATGTGAAAATTTTAAACTTTGTATCATTTCCCTAATTCATTCATGTCATCATACAGTATTCCACATGGCTCAACACGTGATTCCAGCAGCTCAACTTGTTCCACAATACAAATCAGTCGGGAGATGCAACAATTATGCGGTGTTGCAGAGTATTCCTTGCTCTCCTGAATGCAAGATAGTTAGGCAGATCTTACTTGATCATCCACTTAATTATGCTCTAACTGCTACTGCTGATGTCCCTGTTGTATACCTACAACAATCCTGGAGAACGGTGAGAAAGGTACCAAATACTAAGGATACAATCAAGTTCTTGCTGGATACTCAACAATTTACATTCACTATGGATATGTTCTGAGACACTCTTCATTTACCAGTGGAAACTCCTGATACTCCATTTGTCACACTAGCCAAACATTCACACTATTGAAGCATTCATGAACAGAGTTGGTTATCAAGGTGTTGTCGACAAAGTTAGTGCTTTCTTTACCAAGAATCTGGCGCAACCATGGCAAACTATGTTCAAGGTGTTTAACCGCTGTTTAACAACAAGAATATCTGGCCATGATCAAACCAAGATCAACATTCTTCAATTGTTTCATGTTGTGATTAATCGAACCAATGTTGATTATGCTGCTCTTCTTTGGTGGGATTTTATAAATAATGTGTTTCAGAAAAAGGAAGCTATTCAGTATCCTCATTTTATCAAGTTAATTATTGCTAATATAATGAAAAAATTTCCTAATATTCCCAAAAGGCTTGAAGAGGATTATCATTCCATCATGGATGATGTTCCTTTGGTTAGTGTATATATAACAGGAAATGTCTTAGTTCGAGGGATGCTGATTCTGGATGCTTTCTTAACTACGGAGATTAGGGAGACAAATGATTTTAAGGAGTATGAGATGGTGTTTATGAAAGTACCCGTTCCAATGAATCAACCGCAACCGGTTGTTTCTACCCAAGGAACGAATAGGAATATACCTAGCGCCCATAGGTCACCTACCGTTTCTGCTAGTCCTTCGGAGACAACGAAGAGGAAGCAAATTGCAGGAGAATCCAGTTCATCAAGAAAGTCACTCAAGGTTACAATTAAACAAAAGGAAATAGTAGATGCAAAAATGAATGATGTTGATTCTAAGGATAGGTTAGAGCCCGAGAGTCATAAGGAAAATCCCAAAGTTGTAGATGATGATAATGATGATGATGATAATGCAAGAGCAAAGAAGGATGATGAGATGGGTAGTTTGGAGATTAGGAATGAGGAGACGCATACAATAATTTCCACACCAATTAGATCCCTTAGGAAATCCTTATCTTCGGATAAGAATATTTTTTAGGAATTGACGGATACTGTTTCCATTCCAATTACCACAACATCTAAACACTCACAGGTCAAGAAAAGAATTTCCAGCAAATATTCTCATCTTCCAGGTACGCTTCATAGGATATGTAGACGTCAAGGTTATATTATTCAAGACATGGAACGAAAGTGTGTCACAGCTAAAAAATTATGGGAAACTCATAACAAAGTTGATCAAGTTCTTAAAGAAGTTATTCTAGAGATTGCTGAAAATGCTGTTAATGACTTGATTGAGTATAATTTGAAGCCATGTATAGCTGAAACTATCATAGAAGATCGTGATGCTTTCCGGTCAGACATACCTGCTTTTGTTTCTCAAGAATTCAAAACACACGCACCAAAGATCATAACCGAACTTTTCAAAGACTATGTACAATCCAATGTTATTCACGTTCATCCAACCACAATTTCATCTACTCTAACAGATTCATCAGCTGACCTTCAATATCAATTGTATTTAAAGATGAAGCGTAGTCTTCAGGATCGAGCTGATAATATCACCTTGTGGGAGGCATTGAGGCGTAAGTTTGAAAAGTCTTCTACATCTAACACTTCTTGCAGGGAAGATGACTTTCACTCTCATCATGATGAACATCAAGACGATGATGCTCCTCCTGAGGGGGAGAAAAGAGTGAAAAGGAGTAAAAAGTCAAAAAGATCAAAGTCTGCAAGGGGTTCTTCGTCAAAGCATTCAAGAAAAGACTCCACAACATATGTATCCAAACAACAAAGTCAACATCAAGAATGGGATGCATGGGAAGAAGAGAATGTTGTTGATGAAGATGAGGTAATCCCCGAAGATGTAACACCTGAGTTGATTGAAGAATCTCAGAATGTTGACAAACGTGTTCCAACTATATTTAATCATGCAAGAATGGAGGCTACATTGAGGGATTCTTTAAGTAATCTGTCTAGAAATGCTGAAGAATATGCCTATCATTTGGAACAATCAACAAGTTTCATGGAAAATCAGATAGTTTGGGAAAGCAGACAACAAGATATTCCACGTACAATACCGAAGACTCTTATTTTTTATAGACCACAAAGGAATCCAAATGAACCCCCAAGACCTCTGTATAATAAAGATTTATTATTTCTAAAGTATGGAAATGCCAAGGAAAAGAAGTATATTTTGTCACTTCACAAGATTCATGCAGAAGAATTTCCAGAGCCTGATCTGGAAGAAAAGTTAAATCGATGGGTTCGGAAAGAGTTTAAGACTTTTAATGAAGATGCACGGTTATCAATTCAACATTGGAAGGATTCATGGCATAAAAGAGTATACAAGAAAAATCAAAAGAAAGTCAGGAAAAATCCAGAAGACTATTACTCGAATCACAAGATTACAGAAGTTATCAGAATTGTCACTGATCAACCACACGGGTTGGATTTTATGGAGCAAATTATGGTAATGAGAGCTAACGATAAGCCTGATAGTTTTTCTGAAGCCGACTTCAAGTACTTGAACAAAAATGATATTGAAGACTTGTATTATCTCTGTCGAAGCAAGGAGATTGATAATCAGAAAATCAAGCTAACAAACTTATTGATAACGTTTATCAGAAGTTGTGTGATCTGGGAGAGGGTTCATGATTTCCAGTCGGGAATAGAAAGTTATCAAATGAAGGTAAACTTAACAACACCAACATTAACATTTCCTTGTATTGAAGAACATGCACCATACACAATAGTAGATGAGCCATAAATGGGCGTGATTTACTTAAACAGTAAAGATGAGAAAAGAGTCATGTACTTAGAAGAGATTGTCAAGTTCTGTGATACTACATTGGAAAAGGTTTTGAATGAGATAAAGCTCAGAATGTATGAAAGTAAGTTTTTGAAGAAACCACCTCTGCTAGGTGAATTAGATCAAGACATAATGAAGGCATACGAAAGAGAAATTTCTAAGCGTCTAAGTCACCGACAGCAAATGCGAAGATGGGAATCTTTTGTGAATGGAAGACCAATTCTACCGACGATGAAGCATCTGTAATAATCAACCCTTAGGGGGAGATTGTTAGGAACAATAAAAGTGTTAATTATTATTAGGAATTGGTCTTAGCTTAGTTTATAGTTTTATTGGTAGAAATGATGTAGTAATAAAGTGTATCTTGGTTAAAGTTAAGTAAAGTTGACCAATGTTTGACTAATTCTTGTCTTTGTAACACTCACTTCTCCCTTCCATTTCTATTTTCCCCTTTTGAAATAAAAATTTAGAAAATAATGAAAATACGCTCTAGCTCCTCTCCTATATTCTTATATCTTTTGTATGATATCTACTTAGCAAACATAGCATCTAACAGTTAACTTTTTATTATTAATTACTAGTTTAATGCATACTTAATCTTACGGTTTTTGCCTGTTTGACTAAATAAAACACTAAACTAAATAACTTTTGCAAATTATTAATCACTAGTCACTTATTAAATTCCATACTTAATTCACTATTCACCAACTTACTTAACAAGCATAAAATAGATCTACTCACTAAGCATATCGATCAAATAAGAAATTCTAAACATTTTATACTAAAGCTACACTATTGTATTGAAAAATGAGAGAAAATTAGAACCGAATTGAAGAGCCGCAAATAAACGATAACACCCAATTCAATAAGCTAAAGAAAATAATCAAATTCTTTCTAGCTTATTAAACCCTTAAGCTCCACGCCTAATGAGTAGAATCGAATCGTCAAAAAAAACCAACAAAAGTTAGAGCAAATAATTAATAAACAACGAGTGAGCTATTTTCTATCATAAATTTGATTCGCAAGTTCCTATACCGAAACGATTACAATTTAAACAATCTGTTAATGCCAATAAAACTAGGAATGGGCTAATCCAGTACTTATGAACCAACAGTGGGCTAAGATCCAATTCACTAGAACTTTAAATTATTCCAAAACAAAAAAGATTTAGACTAAAGGGCTACTGATTCAAAAACTTAGACAATTTTGTAAGAAAATTTAAAACCTAAACCGATTAATGAAAAGCTAAACCGAAATCCTGTAAGCACTTCTATTATATGAAAACTACTAAAAATTTAGATCAATAAGCACTTGTTGCAACCTAAAACTAACTCCACAATCATTTAATCCGAATAAACTACTGTCCTAATAAGCGGATGAATAAGCCATATCTCAACCAATGAAATAAGCAGCAGGAAATAAGCAATTCGAGATAAGCTATTCAAAAGCTTAATCGAAATCTAAAAATAACTAAAGCTAAATGAAATAAGATTAAGCTCAATCGATTTGCATATCATCTCAACAAGTTATTTGTAATAAGCTATAGACAGCTTATTCGAGTAAAACTTAAGAGATTTGGATTCCAAATAAGCTATTCGGGAGAGCTTATTTGGAGATAAGCAAATAAGAGTAATGAAAAGAGAATAAGTAAACAAATAAGCTAAGAGACATCCAAACAAACCTCAAATACATTTTTATTAATAAGCTAAAGAGTTTCTTACAATAAACTGGAAAAAAGAAATTACAAATAAGCTGTAAAAATGGAAATAAGCAGTAAAATAAGCTATCCTACACTATCTACTCCTAAAACTAATAAATGAAATGAGGGGGGTAGCGAGCCATTAAATAGGAGAGGGGGAGGGGGTAAATTGTAACTTTTCACAAAAATCCTCAACCGCCTCAAAAGTTACCACCAATCATTGGCCTCGTATTGCGTACCTCGTACGCATCAAAATCATTGCAGCTAATATAAAACCGATCTACCAATATGAGAATGCCACGTGGCCTTATAGTTTGCGTTTAATGAACGCAAGCACAATCCTTCATTTTTAATTGTAATATATTTGATAAAGTTCTGCTACGTGTCCCATAATGATTGGCTTGTAAGAATTATAGTGGCGAGTCATGTGATCATTTGGAATTAATTAGAACCCATGTGCCATCTTCACTACTGCAATTCATATTTCAGCTTTTAGCTTCTCAATTTTCATTTTGAGCCAAGTAAACACAAGATAATAGGCCTAGCTTCATTATTAATCTTGGGCCAAACTTCATGGATGAACTTTTAAATGGCATCTTGTAGTAGTTGGGCTTGGTTATGTCATGTATAATACTTGGATTATGATAAATATGGGTCGTTCTGACCCATATAAATGGTTTCGGGCCAACCCAATAAAAGATGAAGGCACCATTTGACTCGCATTTTCGTGCTCTTTCCAATGGCATGCTCGGTGAAATATTAACGACTTCGTCTTGATCTCGAAAAACGCGCAAACGTCATCGAATCTTGGCCGAAAGTTACCATTTTTGCTTTATTTTCAATCCCTTGTACATGCAAAACATAAAAACACAATCCAAACATATTTGAAATAATATTAAGCATATTTCATGTTTTTAGTCCGTTTATTAGTGATTTTTGGGGTACAAATGATGTGTATTTATGAACACATCACCTACCAAAAAGAACTTACATGCAGTTAAGTGAATCTTTCGATACCTAAGAGGAACCATTAACATGGGTCTGTGGTATTCGAAGGATTCCTGTATTGCACTAACAGCTTTTGCATATGTTAATCATGCTGGTTGCCAAGATACCAAAAGATGTACATATGGTAGTATGCAGCTATTGGGTGACAGATTAGTCAGTTGGTCGTCTAAGAAACAGAAAAGCACAACCATATCCAGTACAAAAGCTGAATACATAGCCCTATCCGAATGTTGTGCTCAAATCCTTTGGATGCGATCACAACTGACAGACTATGGCCTTGGATTCAACAAAATACCTCTGTACTATGATAACAAGAGTTTTATTGCTTTATGTTGTAACAATGTCCAGCACTCTCAATCCAAGCATATTAACATCAGATACCATTTCACCAAAGAACAAGTGCCAAATGGTGTGGTTGAGCTATACTTCGTTAGAACAGAATATCAGTTGGCATATATCTTTACCAAGGCATTGGGACGATAAAGACTTGACTTTCTTATCAACAAGCTTAGAATGAGAAGTATGTCTCCTGAAACGCTGAAAAGACTGGCAGAAGAAGAAGAAGAGTGATGGTAGCACATCTTCTTGTATCCTATGTAAATACAGAAAATTAAAAAAACACAAAAAGATTTTCCATTTTTATAAAATAAAATTTTTATGAAAAAGAAAATAGAAAAATATAAAACCTATAAAAACAAAATAGAAAATCAAAAAATCAAAAAATACAAAAATATATTTTTCATGACATGTCTTCCGAAAATCGATAATATTTACGGCTGAAGACTGCATGAAGATAAAGACGTGTAAAGAGGTGTAAAGACGTGTTAAAAGATATGTATTAGTTATCTTGTAAAGGACTCCTTGGTGTATAAAAGGAGATCCTAGGTTATGGTTTAGTAACACATCAATCAGTCTTTCTTTGTAGCTTTAAGGTTGTAAACCCTAGTACTATACAGAGTACTCGTATTATTTATCATAATAATATTGAAGCTTTTTGGTTATATTCATTGTTCATTCATTTTACTGCATCATAGTTTACTATTACATTGATATTCTTCTAAGTACTAAAGAGTAGATTCCGCTTACTCTTAGTATCAACAAAGTGTCTAGCATAGTTTTCTTGAATCTATTCAATACAACTAACCCTTTTACAAGGTTTGTAAGATCTAGTTAGGATTAACATCTGTTGTTCGTGAGTGCACTTTTGCTGGATTTATGAAGTGTAATCCTACTGCGTTTCATGGTACTGTAGGAGCTGTCGAATTATTAAGATGGTTTAAGAAAACTGAGAGTGTTTTTGGGATTAACGAATGTGCAGAGGGAAAGAAGGTTAAGTTTGCTGCTGCAACGTTTCAAGGACCTGCTTTGACTTGGTGGAATGCTAAGATTGCAACCATGGGTTTGGAGACTGTGAACCAAATGCCTTGGATTGAGATGAAGCAATTGATGACCGCAGAGTTTTGTCCAATAGAAGAAGTTCAAAGAATGGATCACAAACTGTTGGAACTTGAAAAAATGGATACACCTACAAAAGCGT
This sequence comes from Tanacetum coccineum, assembly GCA_026074375.1. Taxonomy (NCBI): domain Eukaryota; kingdom Viridiplantae; phylum Streptophyta; class Magnoliopsida; order Asterales; family Asteraceae; genus Tanacetum; species Tanacetum coccineum. The sequence goes on from BQNB010009870.1 coordinate 15,168, forward strand.
ATAGAAAATAAGTATATGGGGCCAAAAAAGGTGGAGTAATAACATTTGATGGCTTATACTTAGAGGTTCAATGAGTTAGCATTGATGTGTCCAAGAATGGTTGAACCGAGAAGAGTGAAAGTTGATGCTTACATTCGGGGATTGAATGATAACATAAAGGGTGAAGTGACTTCTTCTAAGCCTTCTACACCTGAATCGAAGCAATGGCGTATGGCATCATAATTTATGGAAACAGAAAATATGCAAGCTAGAGGATGAGAGAAATTTTGGAAGGAAAGAAACGAAAGTGGGAGAGCTTTCAAAGTGGAAATAGTAGTGGTAAGGGCAATCATAGGGACAACTCACATCAAACTTTGCAGAATAACCAAAAGCAAGGGAATGCGCGAGCCATGGTTACCGCTCCTACTAATGGAAGGGTTTCTTCTGGCAGTCGACTTCCTTTGTGTGGCATGGTTTTACCTCGCCATGTTGGTCATGTACGATCAAAGCGCCACAAGTGTTGAAAGGTTTGGGCACAAGAAAGGGTACTTGTAAGGAGACGAATTGTTGCCATATGGGTTGCAAATAGCTTTGCCATTCGACTTGTTAAGACTTTAGTGAGCAAGGACCATACTATGAACCATGCCCAAGAAAGGTTAAGCAAGAGGAAGTTAGAGAGTACGTTGTCGAGCTTATGCGATTAAAGGATGCTGACCGAATGTCGAATGTGGTTACTGTACGTTACTACTCAAACACCCGCTGCTTTTGTTTTATCGATTCCGGGTTTCCAATAGGAGTTTTGTGGATACTAGATTTAGTTCCATGCTTGATATCGATCCGGTCAAAATAGGAGCTAGTTATGAGGTAGAGTTAGCTGATGGAAGGGTAGTTAGTACGAACACTATTTTGAAAGGTTGTACATTGAATTTAATGAACCATGTTTTTGAAATCGATCTTATGCCGATTGAGCTTGGTACGTTTGACGTCATAATCAGTATGGATTGGCTTGTCAATCACGATGTTGTTATCTTTATGGCGAGAAAGTTGTTCATATACCGTATGGGAACAAGATGTTGATAGTCGAAAGCAACAAGGGTGTGTCTCGATTAAAGGTCATATCTTGTATTAAGGCCCATAAGTACGTTGAGCGAGGTTGTCATTTGTTTTTGGCACACGTGACAGAGAACAAGTCAAAGGAGAAACGATTAGAGGACGTGCCTATAATTCGTGATTTTCCTGAGGTGTTTCATGAGGAGTTGCCAGGACTACCACCGCCAAGGCAAGTAGAATTTCGAATTGATCTAGTACCGGTGGCTGCACCTGTTGCACGTGCATCATATAGATTAGCACCGTCTAAGATGAGAGAGTTGTCGGTACAATTGCAAGAGCTGCTGGAGAAAGGATTTATTCATCCGAGTTCATCACCGTAGTAAGCACCAGTGTTGTTTGTGAAGAAGAAAGATGGATCTTCTAGAATGTGTATAGATTATCACGAGTTGAACAAGCAGACTGTCAAGAATCGTTATCCTCTTCTGAGAATCGACGATTTATTTGACCAACTATAAGGTTCGAGCGTGTATTCTAAGATCGATCTACGATCAGGATATCACCAGTTACGCATTAAAGAAGAATACATTCTAATTACTGCATTTAGAACTCAGTATGGTCACTTTGAGTTCCAAGTAATGCCATTTGGATTGACTAATGCGCCTGCTGTGTTTATGGACTTGATGAACCGAGTATGCAAGCCATATCTTGATAAGTTCGTTATAGTGTTCATCGATGATATTTTAGTTTATTCCAAGGACAAAGAAGAGCATGGGAAGCATTTAAAGATTATTCTGGAGTTGCTTAAGAAAGAGAGATTGTACGCCAAGTTTTCAAAGAGTGATTTTTGGCTAGATTTGGTACAATTTCTGGGTCATGTGATTGATCATAGTGGTGTTCATGTTGATCCTGCCAAGATCGAAGCCATTAAGAGTTGGGCTGCACCGACGACGCCAACAGAGGTGAGGCAATTTCTTGTATTGGATGGTTACTATAGGAGGTTTATTGAAGGTTTTTCTTTGATTTCTAAGCCGCTGACTAAGTTGACTCAAAAAGATAAGAAATACGAATGGGGAAAAGAAGAAGAGGAAGCTTTTTAGACATTGAAGCAGAAGTTGTGTAGTGCACGGATCTTAGCGTTGCTCGAGGGAACAAAAGATTTTGTGGTGTATTGTGATGCGTCACTTAAAGGTTATGGATCCGTGTTGACGCAAAGAGAGAAAGTGATAACGTATGCTTTTAGACAATTGAAAGTCCATGAAGAGAATTACACTACTAACGATTTGGAGTTAGGAGCCATTGTTTTCGCTCTTAGATTATAGAGACATTATTTGTATGGAACGAAGTGTGTGCTTTTCACCGATTACAAGAGCCTACAATATATTTTGACCCAGAAAGAGCTAAACTTGAGACAACGAAGATGGATTAAGTTGTTGAGTGATTATGATTGTGAGATACGGTATCATCCTGAAAAAGCGAATGTTATGGCTGACGCCTTAAGCTGGAAAGAAAGGAATAAGCCATTACATGTTCGAGCTTTGATGATGACTGTACACAATGATCTACCTAAGCAGATTCGTGAAGCTCAGGAGGAAGCAATGAAAAGAGAGAATGTAGAAGCAAAAAATTTGGGGAGATTGATTAAGCAAATATTCGAATTTCGCCCTGATGGAACACGTTGTTTTGGGAATCGTGTTTGGTTTCCGCTATTCGGTGGATTGAGAGATTTGGTTATGCATGAGTAGCATAAGTCCAAGTATTCTATCCATCCAGGATCGGACAAGATGTATCAAGATTTGAAGCCGTTGTACTCGTGGCCGAATATGAAAGCTGATATTGCCACGTATGTTAGTAAGTGTTTGACTTGTGTGAAGGTCAAAGCTGAGCATCAGAAACCGTCTGGGTTACTACAACAACCGAATATTCCATTTTGGAAGTGGTAAAGGATTACTATGGATTTTGTGAGTGGTTTGCCGAGAACGCCGAGTGGGTATGATACGATTTGGGTTATTGTCGACCGACTGACCAAATCAGCTCATTTTCTACCAATGAAGAAAACGGATAGTATGGAGAAACTCACGCGACTATACTTGAAAGAAATAGTGCGTAGGCATGGTGTTCCTGTTTCGATCATTTCGGATCGAGATAGTCATTTTACGTCAAGATTCTGGAGATCGCTTCAAGAAGCGTTGGGGACGAGTTTAGATATGAGTACCGCTTACCACCCTCAAACGGATGGTCAAAGCGAAAGGACAATACAAACGCTAGAAGATATGTTGCGTGCCTATGTGATCAACTTTGGAAGTAGTTGGGATCGCCATTTTCCATTGGTCGAGTTCTCATACAACAATAGTTATCACGCAAGTATTAAGACTGCACTATATGAAGCTTTGTATAGACAGAAATGTAGATCACATGTATGCTGGAGTGAGGTTGGGGATAGCCAAATCACTAGTCCAGAATTGATCCGTGATACGACCGAGAAGATCGTTCAAATTAAGAACCGTTTGTTGACTGCCCGTAGTCTCCAGAAGAGTTACGCGAATAGGAGAGCTAAGCCGTTAGAATTTGAAATTGGTGATATGGTACTGCTCAAGGTATCGCCATAGAAGGGCACTCCACATTACATTAGGCCATTCAAGATTCTAGCTAGAGTTGGTCCTGTAGCTTACACGTTGGAGTTACCTAAAGAATTGAAAGGGATTCATAATACGTTTCATGTTTTGAATCTTAAAAAGTGTTTAGCGGAAGGTGATATTGTTGTTCCGATAGATGAGATTCAACTTGATGATAAGTTGCATATGATTGAAGAGCCTGTGGAAGTTGTTGATAGAGAGGTCAAACAACTTAAGCAAAGTAGGATACCTATTGTTAAAGTTCGTTAGAATTCGCAAAGAGGTCCAGAATTTATTTGGGAATGTGAGGATCAGATTAAGAAAAAGTACCCTTATCTCTTTACAAGTAAGGACGAAGCAAGGAAAGCGGATAAGTCAAGCTGAGCACCTGGACGACGCTCCCTAAAGGAGGGGAGAATGTAACAACCCGAGTTTCAGGTCAACGTCTATCCTGAGCTAAGATAATTATTTTTGATACGTAAATAATTATAGTCGTTTATGCTATATAAGGCTTGATGAGAATTTCCTTTTATAGGGTAATTTCATGCCGTGATTTAATTTCTATTTGTTTTTAGCATCTAAGAAAGTAAAAAAAAATTATTTTGTTGCTCCAAGAGCGTAAATATGTTATTTTTACATTTTATGGCGTTTCCTCGAGTTTTTGTAAAAACCGTGTTTAAAGGTCGTGTTTTACGAGGTTTAACGATTTATTAAACGTTTTAAAGTAAAATTAGTGGGACGAATTTAAAATATTTATAAACGTGGTGTGACCCGAGTCTTTGGTCGATTTTATTTATAAAAGAAACACTTTGTACTAGTTTTAAAAGAGATTAAGGATGGAGGGACCTAAATTGCCAAGTTTCCAAAGTTTTTTTCTATAAATAGGCACCATACATACACATATAACACTTTTATGAAAAAAATTCTCCTTGTCCTCTCCTCCCTCTCTTCGACCGGTCACCACAAGAAAACTACCACCACTTTATTTCTGACATGTAAAACGATCTACTTATATCATCTTAATCCTTGTTTGAAAAGCTACAAAACCCACTAATAAAAACCCACATGCATTAAGTTTTGAAGAAGTTGAATTTTTGGTTTGTTCTTGAAGATTTCGAGTATAAGCGTGTGCTTATCATTGCTAGATTAGTGTTTTGAGCTGGTATCTCGTCCGTACGGTTCAATAAAGGAGGAAACAAAATCGAGTTTTGGTATTGCTTTGTGAGCATTCTAGTTATGTTTTTGTGTTGATTAATTTGATGTTATTGCATATATATGATTATTGCTAGATGATTCAAGTGCGGAAAATATTGAATAGCGTGCTTTGTAATCGACTAAGGTTTGATGGTTTTGGTATAATTATATGGACTAGTTAAGCGTATTTTGATAGTTGGATTATGTCGAAAATGTCGTTTTAATAGGTTTTGGGTTAACCATGTTTGACCAGAAAGTTTGACTTGACCGTAGCGAGTCGAGAAATATTTGAAAGTTATTTTTGATGATGTTAAGTGATAGTGTTCGCCCTAAGCTCCATTTCGCTAGGTGGATCGTCACGTAACTCTTAATAATGAACGTTTTACGGCCGAGTCAAGTTTGGGTAATTTTGTGGTAAAAAGTCAACTATGAAGTTTGACTTTTGTAAGTCAAACTTGCGTAAAATTTTGAATAAAGTCTATAATAAGAAAAGGGTTCGTAATGTTAATTGGTAACGAAATATGAAGTTCAAATTATATTATCCTTGCTTTCGGTAACTTTCTAAAAATGGAAACTTAATGGAAAATGTTGTAATATTGTTAAGAGTGTCAAAGTGAAATATTTTGCGTCGCACTTGGAGATTGTAGTATATGATTGTATATATGTAATAGTAAATATATATATGCAAGTATGCAATATATGATTTAATATACTTTTTGTCACGTACCGCTATATATGTATTATATAGGTCGCGGTTAAGTCGTGAAGTTACTTGCGCTTGATTGACTTGATTGATTTGGAACTTTTGCTTAAGGTGAGTTCGTAGCCTCGCTTTTGAACTATTTTAAATGTTTTTAAAACCCGCGAGGGGGATGCATGTTTGTGTTATAAAATCAAACACATATGATTTTATGGTATGCTGGACCCGATTACGAGATTGTTTCCGCATAAGTTGCTATTGTCGAAGTCCCTTATTTCATGAACCGTTAATTGCCTTGCGAGGTGAATGCTAATGCATTAAATAGATCTATTGGGTTTGACAACCCTGTCCGGGGTCTGAATCCGTTGGTGAGCACCTTGTAACGGACATTTTGTATTTAGAAAGTCGTAGGTATATGACAATAATACCTTGTTTTGGGGCACACTAACATATGAAATGCCATATATACTGTTAACGTTCGGTGCCATGAGCTTATTGCGTGAAACAAAAGAAGTTGCTATACATTACATTCGTTGCTTTGTTTACCCGAGAACTAATTATGTGCTCAAAGATTATTGCTTATTAATTATTTTAAACTCTATGAATTTCACTCAAGATTGTTGTTGACGTTTTAAACATGTTTTATCCCAGGTAACCAAGGATGAAGGAAACGATGGCGTGGAGGTGTCGTGTGTGTGATGGATTTATGGAAAGACTACTTGTGTGTTCCGGACTTTCAAAAACAATGTCTTAAGTTGTGTTTAAAACAATGTCTTTTATTTGAAACAATTGTCTTTCAAATGTTATAATAGACGGTGGTTGCGATTCTGTGGGGACCTAAACGCATTTTAACTCTGATAAATAATGGAACACATGTTTGTTAAATGTCTCATTTGGGTCGTTTTCTATTATCTTGGTGAATGGTGCTATTTAGTAACATCCAAATTGCTAATTCCGCTGCGCAATCCAATGTACGTTGGGTGGGGTGTTACACCCGCCTAAGTCTTAAGAATGATATGCCGCTCCGAGATAAGTAATCATTGCACTAAAACAAAAAAACCAACATTGAACTGGATTTAATATAGCTAATACAGTTTTCTATCATTTGGCTTGTACCGCTTTTCTATCTTCTGATTTTCTTCTTTTGTGTTTATTGTGTATTGAATTGATATTTGACACCACCAAACCTGTGCTAGTCTCTCAGGCTGAAACCCCCCCATATCATTAGACAACGTATATAACATAGTTTTAACCAGTAAATTAACTAATTAGAACTAATTAAAATACTGATAGACTATAAGATTAATGTTTCACTTTTAGTGTTCGGCACCCTACTTACCGCGAAGCTCCATCTTGACCGGGTACACTGCCCATTAAAGTGTTGTTTTAGGTTTGTCGGCTAAATATAAATGTAAAACTTGATAATCAAATAATTGACCCTACACGACAGCACATCAATCATCTACTTCCATGTGTTTGGTTGTCCTGTACACATTCATAATCACAAAGGCCAATTAGGAAAATTTGATGCAAAAGCTGATGATGGATTCTTTCTTGGCTACTCTCTAATAGCCAAAGCTTTTAAGGTTTTCAATAGCAGAAGACAAGAAATGGAAGAAACCTATCATGTTACCTTTAGTGAAGATGATGAAGCAATTTCCAAATCTAACACAAAGGGTGATGAAATCAACTTCAATAAAAATAGATCCTTCCCTGATGATGAATTCATTGTACCAAGGAACAATGTGTCTTAATGCTCTTGGAGTGATAATTATTTTCCCTATGTTCCTGCATATGATCCCATTTCCACAAATAACATCACTATCCTTGATCCCATTATGCCATCTGATCCCATCACTTCAACTGATCCTATCACATCCTCTGAACCCATCATTATATCAAATAAATCCCTTGAATTCACATCTGCTGATGATCATCCTGTTCTCAATGAACATGATGACTCTGAATCAGTAGAAGATCTTGGAATTGCTAAAGACCAATTCTCCATCATTAGAGATCCAATAAGTGAAGCTGAGCTCTCAACAACAGAGGTTTCACCATCTGCTGAAGTGTTTAGTACTCCTCCTGCCCCACAAGATAGATGGTCTAGAGAAAAGCACATAGAGCTGGTCAACATCATTGGTGAACCACAGGCTGGGGTTACTACAAGAAGTAGAATCAGAGATTCTAAAGCTACAATAGTTCATGAATGCCTCTATGTTAACTTTCTCTCTGATATTGAAACTAAGAAGCTAATTGAAGCTCTGGAAGAAGGATGGATGGATTATTGCTATGCAAGAAGTGCTGAATCAATTTAAAAGAAACAAAGTTTGGACTCTGGTTCCTATACCTCATGGTAAAACCATTATTGGAACTAAATAGATCTGGAAGAATAAGATGGATGAACATGGGATTGTTGTCAAGAATAAAGCAAGGCTGGTTGCTCAGGGATACAATCAGCAGAAATAAATTGATTATGATGAAACTTTTACACTCGTGGCAAGACTTGAGGCTATCAGGATATATCTTCCTTTTGCAGCCTACATGGGTTTGTGGTATTTTAAATGGATGTAAAAATTGCCTTCCTAAATGGAAAGATCTCTGAGTATGTATATGTCCAACAACCACCTGGGTTTGAGAGCAGTGAATTTCCCAACCATGTGTGCAAGCTTGATAAATCTCTTTATGGTCTGAAACAAGCTCCCAAAGCATGGTATGAAACACTCACTAAATTTCTTCTTCAGCACAAGTTTATCAGAGGTACCATTAACAACACTCTTTTTACTTATAAAACTAAAAGTGATGTCATTATTGTTCAGATATTTTTGGATGATATCATCTTTAGGTCAACTAGTGTTAAACTCAGTAAACAAGTTGCTAAGTTAATAACCAAAAAGTATGAAATGAGTATGATGGATGAACAAACCTATTTTTTGGGCTTTTAAATGAAACAAGATTTCAAAGGAATCTTTATTTGTCAAGAAAAATATGTTAAAGATTAATCAAAAAGTATGATCTAGCTGATAGTGCCTCAGTGAAATGCCCTATGCTTCCGCCAAACAATTTAGGCCCTGATGAATCAGGGGTCTCTGTTAATGATACTTTGTTCAGAGGCATGATAGGGCCACTGATGTATCTTACAACTAGCAAACCAGATGTCCAATTTTCCACATGTCTCTGTGCTAGGTACCAAGCTAACCGCAAGGAATCCTACCTTGTAACTGTAAAAAGAATTTTCAGGTATCTTAAAGGAACTCCAAACCTAGGTCTCTGGTATCTAAAAGGATCAGGCTTTGATCTTAAAGCACACTCGAACTTAGACTATGTTGGATGCAACCTAGATAGGAAAAGTACCTCAGAGGGTTGTTAAATACTTAGTGGAAAATTAGTATGTTAGAGTGCAAAGAAGCAAAGCTTAATGGCTATGTCATTAGTTTAGGCCGAGTATGTTGCTGCTGCTGGATGCTGTGCTCAAGTCCTCTGGATCAAAAGTCAGCTGACTGATTATGATGTTCTCTATGATAAGATACCCATATTTTGTGATAATACAATTGCCATTGCCATATCAAACAATCCAGTGGTGCATTCTAGGACTAAACATATTGACATTAGGTATCACTTCATCAGGGACCACATTTTAAAATGAGATATTGAGCTTCATTTTGTACCCAGTAAATTGCAACTAGCTGGCATTTTTACAAAAGAACTAGCAAAGCCTAGCTTTACTAGATTGGTAGCTGAGTTGGGTATGCTCAATATTGAAAAAGAGGTCCCTGATAAGAAAAAGGCTTTAAGTGATCATCTGACTTGAATATTAAATGTTTTTAAGGTAACTTTAATGTAACTATTAAATTCAAAGATAAATATTCTCAATATTTAATTCAGATCTACTCTAAAAGGCTACATACTTTCTTGAAAAAAGGGGGATTTTACGATGCACGAAGGGGCAAGGGGCCCACGTTTTATGATAGTTTAACCACTACGTATTTAATGCAAAACTCAAAACGTTTTTATTTTTCATAATATAAAATCTTTTGTGGTATAAACTATTCATACTTTTCACACACACTTCACCTTTTCAAGATCAAAACCTTAAATCACCACTTTCATCATCTCTTACAGTTTTTTCTTTCATCAAACGAAGCAAATCGTTTCATTTTAACACAAATGGCTTCAGAATCTTCCTCACAATCATAACAACCAAAACAACCTACATCCGCGTCAAACGTTCATTTTGAAGTAGAAGATGGTACCAGTAACTTTAACAATGGGATTGCCTTACTAGAGTCCAAAAATACTGCTTACCATCCTATGCTTCAGTTTTTATCAAAAAGTTATATATCTGCTGCTTTAACCAAACAACCTTCAGCCTATTACTCAAAATACCTTTGGGAATTCTGGTATACAGCTGAGGCAGATTCTACAACAAACTCAATCACCTTCACTCTCTCAAATTTTGACAAACCTATATCCTTTGATCTCAATGTTTTTTCAACTGTCATCAGTTTAAAGTGTAGTGAGAACTTTGTTTTGATACCTCCAAAGGAGACAGTGAAGGCTGGTTTAGCAACACTAGGACTTATTGATGAGAATGATACCTCGATTTCATACTCTAACCTCATCAATTTGTCTCCGCTGAAAATGAGATATTTTTTACCGAAAGGGAAGGTTCTTATGCAGTACATTGTAAAATGTCTGGGAGGCATGCAGGGATCTCATGATCATCTAAATATCAATTAGCAAGTTATTGCGTATTGTCTATGCTGGGGGCTGGATATTGACATAGCAAATATTTTATTCACTGATCTGATTGTTCAGTTACACCCTGTGAGTGGCAAAAAGGAAAGAAAATCAAATATCTATTACTCAAGATATTTGTCTCTTATCATGGAACATCTACTGGGAGACGTGTACTTAAATGAAAATCTCAAGACTTTAAAACCTCACCACATCACAGCCTCTTCTTTTAAACCCACATTTGAGAATAAAGTCCCTTTGACGGCTTATATGTGTAAAGTAGCTAATTTGTCACCAGATCCCATCAAGTATTTGCTCCATCCCTCTGAGGATGTAAATACTGATGACACCGCTGATAAGTCCTCGTCTAGGACCACTGTGCAGCTTATCACTCAGTCCAAAGCACCAACTTACAAGAAGACAAAGAGGAAGAGAATATCACCTTCCTCCAAACTAGAGGCTTCAAAAACTATCAGGGAATCACCTCCTAGAGAACAAACCACTGTTACTCAGTCCACTGAGGAACCAGTAGGCACCGCTAGCACCACCAGAGTCTATGAGCCTTCGAGTCGGCAGATGATCAAGGAAACCAGTCTAAGACAGCTGATGTTGAAAAGGTAACAATTTTTAAATATAAGGGGCACTGCAAGCAATAACTCTTAAACTTCTCTAGGAGAGACTGGTGAAGTTAAAGGCTACCCCTGACCCAATAGAGAGTCAGAGTTAGCACTTAATACTCTCAATTTTTAGTACACTCTGTGTCTACACTCAGAATGATACCTCAGGGTCAAACCACCTGAGGATTGACCCTGAAACCTCTAGACTTTGCTAGGATTAACCCATCTTGTGCATGAAAGACAGACCCCTGTATGGACTAAACTTCACTCAGACTCAGGGGTCTCCAAACCAAATCAAAAGACTCCTAAGGTCTTAGACTTTATAGGGGACTAGATAATCACACCCAGTCTTCTTAGGGGCAACGAATGGCAATCCTTCCCTATATTACAAACTCATAATGAAAAGAGTCCAAAAAGTCCTAAACTTTTAAAGGGACTGGATAATCACACCTAGTCTTCTTAGGGGCAGCGAGTGGTGATCCTAACCTTCATTACAAATCACCTTTTCAACTAACACTTTTATGCAGGTATAAGAAATTTTAGTTGAGAAGGGTAAACATGCTATGGAAGAGGAGGATCATGATAAGGGAATTGACTCTGGTATATTCTCTATAGGTGATGTGGTCTTTGAATAGCTAATGGATGAGTATGAAAAGAAGAACAGTGTTGATCAAGAGGATCTTGAAAGCCCTTATGACACTGAATCAGAGATTAAGTTCATCAAGTCTTACAAAGTTTCTACTATCTCTGGTTCTTTGTCCTTTGATCAGGGCATAATGGGAAATACAACGGATATTTCCTCTCAGGATTAGCTTATGGAGGAAGTAGCTGATTCTGATTTACACTCAATTCCTGATGATGAAGTTGAGTCAATCTCTAGGTTTAAGGCTGCTGATTCTAACAAAGAAGGGATTGAGAACACTAAAACTAAGGCTACTTTGACTCAGAGTGAAGAGGGCACTGCTGATAATATTCTTGATGACATGGTTGATCTCAAAGCTTCCGCTAACAAGCCATCAGACCCCCTAGGTCATCTTCGGGCTAAAATATAATCTCTCTTCATCAAAGTTGAAAATCTGGAATCCTCTCTTGCTAATAAGGTGTTTAGTAAGCTGTAGGAATCAATTTCTAGAATGGTTGCTGATGCTTTTGAAGAACGAATGCCTTAGCTAATCTTTAACACACTCAAGAACATTCTCCCTTAGATCATTGAAGAATCTTTTCAGTAGGCTCTTCCTAAAATTAATCAAAGGGTTCAGGAGACTCTAAAGACTATGGTGGTTAACCTTATAAGCAGGCCTCTGAACAAAGAGCTCAATGCTCTAAACACTTTGGAGAGTCAAAGGTTTGAAAACCTTCAAAGGAAGCTTTTAACTGCCATTCGAACTAAAGTGGGCAAGTCGGTCAAAAAACTATTTGGAAAGAAATGGATATTATGAAAGATCGTATGTCATACTGTGATGATAAGCTGGATAATGTGATGTTAATCTTCGGGAGCTGATCAATTTGATAAAGGATATGGTTCACCTTCTCGACTCAACATTAGTTTTTAGCAAAGCTAATGCTGAGGGGGAGAAATGGGAAAAGGCGAACCCAGATCCAGATACCAGTAACCCTAATCTTTAGGTCCCTAGTCTAATTCAGGGGGAGCATCTGCCAAAGAATGATGAAATGGCAAATGCTCTTTAAATCTCTGATTCAGCTTAGGGGGAGCAACAACTAAATTATGATGAAATGGCAAGTGTTCAAGAGGAACAACCATTTGTGCAAGAAACAACAAGTTCTGAACAAACTCCTCTAATCACTGAATAATTTCCACTTGTGTCAACAGCTCTGGTTGTCCATGCCTCAGAAGAAAAAGCTTTAGAGGAAAAGGTTTCAGAAGAAGAACCTCCTTCTAAAAGACTAAAGTTTCAAATACCAAATCCAATTATCTCATCACAAAACCCCTAAGCTTAATCTTGCCATAAAACATATCTCTGGAACAGTTCACAGACAGTCTATTCCATACAACTTCATCTGAATACTCCCCAACTCCTCCCAGAGATGAAAGCAAAGGCAAAGGCATTACAACTGAAGAAAATCCACTAAAGGATCTTATTCCTCTCATAGATAAAGGAGGATCAGCTCAAAAAATGCCAAATATGAATCCTTTTAGCACCTCTAAAGAAGGAAAGCCGACTCTTGATGAGGTAAAATCTCAGATGCAAGAAATGCAAAGGTTAGCATTTCTGAAAGAGGAAAAAGAAAAAATAGAATAGAAGCTGAAGGTGTTGACCCCTGCTCAGATACGAGCTTAGGCTCAGAAACTAGCTGAATATGAGGCCAAGAGGAAAAGGATACTTGAAGGGTACAATCACACATCACTTATAGGACTTACAAGCTTCTAATCACAAAGATCAGCTACAAAATTAACAATGTCAGCAAAGATGCAACTATGAGAATAGAAAGAAATAATCAACCTCTGAGTCTCACAGTTTATGAAAAATTTATGTTGAAGAAACTGGGATTCAGTGAGTGGATTGAAGTGCATACTCTGGCATCCAAGAATAAAAGCAAATCAAATGATATTTTGCTCAAAAGTCTCAAGGCTAAGTTTGAATTGATAAAGACTTATGCTGGAAAACTAGCCATTCCTCCACCGCCTGAGCTAACAACCGTTGGGCTTTTCGCTGCTGAAAGGAAGAGAAAAAGAAGCTCAGAGATGCTCAAGGAAGTCTTTGAAAGAAGACATTATGGTAGATGGAATGCATAGGAACTTAGTTCCTCCTCCAGGGGTTAAAGGTTCCAGAGGGCTAGTCATCATTGAACCAGAATCAGGGATCTTCTTCTACAACGGAACTTTTAATTTGGTGTTTCAAAGAGAAGAAGAATTTCATTTAGCTACAACTACTCAGCTGATCAGGACTCAGAATGCCATTCAGAGAGGTACTCTAGAGGCAGAAGAAATGTTCAAGAAAATTGAGCTGACAATACAGGCTAGGAATGATGTAACTGAGGCTAGAAGAATTGTAAAAGAAAACTTGGATGGCATGGGCTAATATATGTAATAAATAAAGTTGTATTTTTTGATTTTCCTTAATTAAATTATGTGTAAGAAGAAGTTGTGTACTCACTTACTATAATTTTTACTTAGCATAATTTATATTCAAATAGGGGGAGATTGTTGGGCCAATTCAGAGCCCAAATAATTCTTGCCTAGATTTAAACAGAAATTAGGCTAAGTATTAAAGTTCCGCTGAGTTCAAGACTCAGCAGTTAACGAAGACTCGTTGAGTGCAAAGCATCAACAAACTATGAAAGGACTCGTTGAGTGCAAAGCCTCAGCGAGCAACCTTAGACGTATTCAAGTTAAATACATTGTCAAGGAAGTCGAAGATCACTTAAAGACATACTCATCAGCTGGGATGGATATCAGTTGGTATGTAGAAGGAATACGCTAGTGGTTGTAAAGACAATTAGAGGTAGCAATACTCTGACTATCCTATTACCCTTTGAAGAAGAGCAAGCTGAACTTAGCTTCTCCGAGTGACATTTAGGCGGGATAAGTCAGTAAAGCATTTGGGTAGGACAATATGATGTTTGACTTAAAGCCTAAACCAAGTACGAGTTGGTGAAAGTTATGAACAGTTGATAGAACTGTTCACAAAAGTAGGGGCGGGATGTTTCCAAGAATGGACGTGTATTAAGGATACAACCTCGTATAACTAAAAATAGAGAATGTTGTTAGGAGCAAATGCGATCGCTTTTATTGTTGTTATTATAGTCATTTACTCCTTTGTCGAACTTACATAATAGACCGTTGATCCTATCAGAGGGTCTATATAAGTTCGCTTGTAAACTTCATTCCTACTCAAGTTTACATGTTCAAAGGGTGATCTTACATTGTCATTCAACTTGTACGATCCATAGCACATTGTAATTCTTTAATTATACCAATAAAGCATTACACGATTGAAAATTTATTACTTGTGTTATTTACTATTGATAAGTGTTATATTTCCATATAAACGTGTTAATTGGGACTTTCACGCATGTTAAGAAAGCTTTATAGAAGATATTGACTCCAAGAATGTACTGGAGAGGCTACAAATTTCTTTTATTTATCGTCTTCCGAGACTGAAGGTTTGCTGCCTTAAGTATCTTGTGAACTTTGGTAAGATTTTTAACATTAAAGAAGAATTTGATGCCTTCATACAATCTACTGACAGGGAGCTTGTAAGTGAAGTCGTTAATGAAATTATATCCATCTAGAAAGATGTTTGAATGTTGATTACTTGTTAGTTGCTATATTTACTGACGCATGAGATGGTTTGCCTCATGGCGGGTTGCCTGAAGGTGGGTTGCCTCATGGCGGGTTGCCTCATGGCGGGAAGTCAAAGGCGGGTTGCCTGAAGGTGGGTTGCCTGGAGGCGGGTTGCCTGGAGGCGGGTTGCCTGGAGGCGGGTTGCCTGGAGGCGGGTTGCCTGGAGGCGGGTTGCCAAAACAGGTGGCGGTTTGACCACAAAACAGGTGGCGGTTTGACCAAAAAGAAGAGGCGGTTTGCCTAATTTTTGGCAGCGGTTTGGCTTACTATTGGAGGCGGTTTGCTTAACTTTTCACATTAACAAATCTCGTTTCCATGGACTTTTAACGACACAAGTTAAACCTTAACAAACCATTAACCTAAACCATCCACAAGGACTTATAAAACACCACAATCAACCATAACAACACACCACACAAACAACAACACTTAATCCCAAAACGATCCTGAAAAGATTCACTTAAACGACAAAACGGCTAGAGATTCGGATTACGATGACATGTGATCACGGAGTTGATTTGGTATCCTTTATTTGAGATTGAAGTTGAATTTCACAAAGGCGTCTACTTATTTCATCATCGAGACTTCCTTCTATTTTCTATCGATTGATGACTTGCTTGAACGTATACAGTTATGATTAAGACTTGGATTATCTAGTTTCTAGAAGTCAAGGGGTGGTTGGATGAAGACCTGGATAACTATCACTTAAAGGAGTTACATTGTAGTACTCAGTGTCACACGCAGATGTCGATGTGGATAATTTCAAGAGGTGTTGTACTTCTTATACTTTTGATGTTGGGTATAAGGTACTTAGAGATTTTCTTCTGCACCGTTCTTCAATCAACAATAGTGCAAGATTAAGTAACAAATTTGGGGGATTTTACTTCAGTTTCAAGTTTGATATATCGGGTTTACTTCACCAAGTGATCACGACAATAGCCTACAGAATACGAGTTTGGTAAGTTAGCCAGAGAGTATAAAGGTTGAGATGTAATCAGCACTTCTCACGGGTATTTTTGTGCTATTCCAAGACAAAGATACTTCACAGTCTAAGCAAAATCTTCAAAGTTCTTCGATGACATTCATTCACAAGACCTTGATTATACCAAGTGTTCTTGATTCTTGCTTCAACTCCTTTACGGTTTGTGAAGTCAAGAGGGTAATGATTCTTTTGTATATCAAGATTTGTGCTTATGACAAGAACTTCTCGAGTATATAGACGTACACGACAATGATGCTTCCGAGAGTTCGCAACCATCATGGGGGAAAATGTGTACATCCGGGACTTAATTGACTTTGATGTTACCATGTCAACTTCCAGGGGGAAGTAGTGTATACTACTTCACTTAGAATGGTTTGTGAAGTATTCTGCAAACGTGAGAAGAACAGTTGTTGATTTCTCGCATGCACCCCCGAACAAATATTCACCAAGCCCTAATGACAAGAAGCAGTGGTCGTTAGTGTGGTTTGACTTCTACAAAATTCTCGGCTAATCACAAATTGAATGGCTAACATATCATTCACCAAGGTTTATCATATAATAAAAGTTTATGTAATACATAAACTTAGAATTAAACGAAATATTTCAAAATATTTCGTATGCTTTTATCAAACAAGTTTGTATATATGCACTCACAGTAAGTACGATCAAACCAAAAAATATCAAGGAAGCTATGCTTGATTACAGCTGGATCAAATCCATGCAAGATGAGCTTAATCTGTTCAAACGCCTTAATGTTTGGGAACTTGTCATATGTCCGTTTGGTAGAAACATAATCAAAGTAAAGTGGATTTGGAAAACAAGACTGATGCTGAAAATACAGTAATTCAGAACAAATATCATTTAGTTGCCAAAGGATATGGTCAAGAGGAGGGAATAGATTTCGAGGAGTCGCTTGCACCTGTTGCGAGACTTGAAGCTGTCAGGATTTTTATGGCATATGCGGCTCAAAAGAAATTTCTGATTTTCCAGATGGATGTTAAAACAGCATTCCTAAACGGTCCACTAAAAGAGGAAGTTTTGTACAACAGCCAGATGGTTTTTTAGATCCAGACTTTCCTAACCACGTTTATTGTCTTAAGAAAGCTCTATATGGTCTCAAACAAGCCCCGAGAGCCTGGTATGACAAGCTTTCCTCGTTTCTAATCGAACACCATTTCACAAAAGGTATTGTCGACCTGACATTGTTTACAAGGAGACACGGGGATGATATTTTGTTAGTTCAAATCTATGTCGATGACAAAAATTTTGGGTCAACTAAACCAATTTTTGCAAAAAGATTTGAAAAACTCATGAAAGATAATTTTGAAATGTTGATGATCGGTGAAATGTAGTTCTTTCTCGGACTTCAAGTTCATCAATCACCCCGGGGTATCATTATATGTCAATCACAATATACTATGGATCTTCTTAAAAACACGGGATGGAAAAATGTGATACTATTAGCACACCAATGGCTACTACTAAACTAGATGCAGATTTGCAAGGTATCCCAGTAGACCAAACTAAGTATCGTAGTATGATTGGGGGACTTATGTATCTTACTGCTAGTCGACCAGACATTGCCTTTGTGACATTTGTAGCTTAATGAAAAAGCACTATGAAAACAGACTTGCGACTTAAATCATGCTGAGTTTTTCTTTTAAAATAAAAAGACAAAAGGCAATTTGCCTTAAATTTAGATGAAAAATAAGCAGTAAATTAGCAATCTAATAATTTCAAACTTGTAAACTAGAAAAATAAGCTACTTTTATGCTGAAAATTAAAACCTAACACCTATTTTATCCTACTGAAAATGAAGTTAAAAAATGACCTTTATGCTTTTTAACACTACTGATGCAGTGTGCACTATTTTAACATAAATCACCTAGACTAAATGCAGGCAAAAAAAGTAACGTAATCTCTTTAACTTTAAAACACCTAAACAAAAGGCTAAAGTTAGGCAATGATTAATACTTAAGAACTTGATTAAACTTAAAATTCCAAAACAATTTAGCCGATTTGGACTTTATACAAACTATCCCCTATGAAAACAGATTAATCCTGATCTAAGCCTCATAAATCTGGCTTAAAAACAACTCTAGTTGAAAATTAAATTAAAAATCTCAAAGACTAAGTGGCACTAGCAGTATTAACTTGTGGTTAATACTGTTTTTTATTGTTGCCAAAACACCCCTTTAACTAACTTAAACTCAATGTTTACGTTATGAAAAGCTTTTTAATGATCAAAACTTAATACCAGATAACAAATATCCAAAAACATTCTATGAGCTTTCCCCTTACACAATCAAATAAGCCTAGAATCTAAAAACTACTCATTATGCTAAATATTTTTGAATTTTTAATGATTTATAAGACAAAATATGAAAAACTAAGATCTAAACTACAAAAGCTAAAAACAGATGACCAAACATTATCAATATGAAACAGTATTAAGCACAAATAAGCTAGAGTTAAGCAGAAAATAAGCAAATGCAACTTATTAAACTAAGATACTTGAGTTTAAAAGAAAACTTACAGAAACCTTAGCTAAATAAAGGCATCAAAGGCTCTAATGAGCTGTCTACAAGCTCTGACTTATTAAGAATAAGCCAGTAAAAGTCCTTATGAGCTCTTCCATGGTTAGCTCATCTTCCAAAAAGCTCAAAAATCCAATAACCAAGTATAAAGCAAAGATAAGATTAGAGTATGATTAAGATCTTATTAATAGCTCAAGATTGAGCTGTCAGAGACTCAAAGAGGCTTGATCTGAACTTTTGAAAGGCTATGTAAATTCCAGCTTATTAACAACCGGTTTGAGTAAAAGTGAGCTTTAGAAAAGTAAGATAAAATTCGAATTCTATTAATGAAAAACTGCTTACAATACTGAAAAAGGAAATTACATCAAACAAACATTAAGCTAAAACATTTTAAATGAAACTAAAAATTACAAAAGCTAATTTTAATAAGCTAATTTATAAACTACTCCTAGATATCTTTCTTGTGAGTTGAAGTCCCTATTTATAGCATATAAAAGGTTATAGTCTTCAATATGTGTGTTCAAGTATTATTGTGCTTTGCCCCTGGACCGAGGAGTGGAGAATGATTCCTTGATCTACAATCTTGGCCGTGTGATCTTTCTTGCTCAATACTTCTTCAAATCTTGTCCCTTGGATTGATTGTGTGTGCTCTTGGATTGCCACGCTGGCACGATGATGTTGACAGGAGTAGGAGTGATAGTGATTGTGTACGGAGTAGGTGCATGGGAAGTGATGTGGGGGATGAATGAACAGTAAAAGGGATTGGGCGGTAAAATCTGTTACCAATTTGTCTTTTTGACCGGGGTTATTGGAAGGGTTGACTTAGGCCAGGGTTTGGGCCGGGTATTCGTTATACGGTTTTAGGTTAATATAAGAAGTTAACAACCGTTATCTTTTTTATATCAAAGAGATAACGTTGTTATGGTTTTTAGGACATATGGTGAATTTATATTAATATTAAGGGTTTTTGTGGTGTTTTGAGAATTTTGTCTTTATATGGTTGACTTTGGTTGACCAAGGGTTGACTTTTGTTGACCTTTGATAGCATTCTCCCGGCTCTTATATTCTCTTTCCTTTCTTGTGTCCGTGTTTGTCCGGTTTTGACCGTTTTCTTGTGATTTTTGCATTATCCGTACCTACATAATCACAAAGACAAAACAAACAATATACAAGCATTTTAAGCACAATTTTGTCTTTTTAGGGCCAAATTTTGATATAAAACGGATATGTGTTTTCGCACATATCAAAATTCCCCAAACTAAGCGATTGTGTGTCCTCACGCAATATTATATGCTCTATAACCAAATACCTCCAAACTTCCTCAAACTAAATCATTGAAAAGTAGCAAAGACTTTTGTGGAGAGAGTTAAAAAATCACAAGTTATAAAACACCCTATTTTCCCATTTTTATAAAACTTTTTCATTTTTTTATATATTTATATATTTAAACTTAGAATATTTCGACTTTCTTTTTTTCCATATCTGTTAGGGATCATAGAACAAGATGCATTTCAATCCGAGAATGCCCTAAAAAGGATAAATTCATCGTTCCTGACTTTTCACTTATCCAAACCAAGCTTAAAACGAAATCACGGCTAAATATCAGTAAATATGCTAACACTACTCATATTTGCAACTTGTGAACTTTTTACTCCCGACATTTATTATATCTTAAGTGAGTGTGCTATTTTGAATTTCAACCATTGATCAATGTTTTGCAACATACTATGCTTCACGTTCCACCCGAGAATAATGAGCTTGAAGGCGAGATCATCCCATGTAGCGACTTTCGTCTCGGCACATCCCAACCTTGCGGCTAAGTGACCAGGCTTTTGACATCTCACAGAGACTAGTATCAGGACTCACGGACCTTAGGTTTCAAAAACTCTCAGTTTTCCCGAATATACATTGCTTATAAAAATAGAATAGCCAAAGTTCAAAAGCATATTTGAATTTAACAAAAAGAAAACTATTGATTAATTTAAATTTAAATATTAAACATTTATGCAATTATAACCCTCAACCTTTTAGAAGGCTGCAACATCGGTTGTGAGCCGGCAAGATGCAGTAAACTTTTATCAGTCTCGAATTTTTATTCTTACTATGGGCTTTCTTTAGAAGACTACCACATCGGTTGTGAGCCGGCAAGAGGCAGCAAACTTTTATCAGCCCACAGCTTTTATTATTATTATTATTATTATTTTTATATCATTTTATCATTTTATCATTTTTTGTTCTTCGCGAATTCTCCCGAACGCTTTAGCCTAAAAGTTAAGGAACAAGCTAGAGCTCAACACGCTCGATCGGGTTAAAATTTACTCTTATTCTACCCAACAGGAAAGTTAAAATTGTGACAAAAACAATTATTTTGTTTTTGAAAATTTTTAAATTTTTTCATATTTTTGAAAATTTTAGTGGGAAAACAGGGTACGTGAGAACAACAAGTAAAAGAAGGTAAAGATCATATCGAAGATATACTACCCCATACTAAAATCAAACATTGTCCTCAATGTTTCCTAGCCTAAGACTTAAAAACCCCATACTAAAACTCAAAAAGTTTAATGCATAACTCAAGGATGAAGAAAGTATCACAAAAATCTTAAGTCGTTTATTAAGTGTACTAAAAGATAAATGTTAGACGATAGAAATCTTTAGGATATCGGATTTCCCCAGACTAATGGCAAGCAAAGGCTAGGAAGCTCGAGTGGACCGGGACAAATCACCAAACACGAGAGTCTTCAGAAAATTTAGGTCAATCCTGCAAACAATCACAACAAACAACAAATACAAAGATCGGAAGAGTACAAGCCTTCTCACAACACATTAGAACCTAGAAAGAAAATAGAAAATGGATAAGCATGGGGTGCCTCCCACGAAGCACTTTGTTTTTGGTAACCAAGTCACATAGCTTGACTCGATCCCCGAATTCATCCGTCCTTGGAGAGAGTAAATGGAAGAGAAAATCTCAATCAGGCTTTCATTAATGTTTGGATAAACATTAAAGCACATGAAAGTTCCATCTCGATGAGAAGCCACCGGCTCTAAGTGGAGATGCCGGGGTCAAAAATGGTGTCCTCATTTTTGGTGGAGGAAAGTAAGGGAGAAAATTCCGGATAAGTAAGATATGGAATAAAAATCCAAGTGACAAATGTGAAGGAATTGTCAACTTCAACATTAATCTCACCTCCCCCTGGGTCAAAACATTCATCTTCATTAAGCTCATTAACATTGTTTATCACTGGCATATCGGGCTCAATATTGAAGGTTAAACGTTCATGAGTAGAATCATCGTTAAGCAAGTTGTCAATAATGTCCTCTTCCGGGTCAAAATCATTTTCAATACCTGGTGGTATCGAATCATCTGGTCCGGAAAATATATCGATCTCTTCCCTATTAGGGTCACTATCCTCAATAAGAGTAGTAGATGTGGGAAGAGACTCGATGATTGTTTGAAAATTTTCCGGCGACTAGGAAGATTAATTACTGCATAACAACGACATTCGATTGATGTAATCCTCATGCTCTCTAACAATTCCTGGAGGAATCGTGATAAGCTCACCGGTGAACTCATGGTGAAGAGGATCACTCTTGGGAGAAAAAGTTATCAAAGGTTCATTCTCTGGTTCATTCCTATGTTGTTATAGTCCATGATCGAAAATTACATCGAGAGAAAGATTATAGGTGGTATCATCACTAAGTAAACTCTCAAGATAGAATACATCTCCTTCTGAGTCATAATAACCTTCAATATACATAGGAACTTCGATAGCTAGAAAAGCATCAATCTCATCATTATCACCTCCTGGATCAAAACACTCAGCCTCATCAAGTGGAGCATCGTACAAAATTCTTTTCCAATCATTTGTTTTACATTCCAAATCATCATTCTCTTCGAAAGGTGGATCATTGATGAATCCCTCGAGAATGGAAGCAACGTTTTTCAAAGGAGTAGACGGATCATCGTGGAGTAAAATCTCAATGTCTTCTCTTGGAGCGAGACACCCATCTTTATTAGAATCAGAAAGAGGTGTGACTAGGAAAGTCGATTCATCAAGGTTGGAATCATAAGAATCCTTGCACTCGATATCCTCTAATTCTTCATCAAAAAGAGGGTTAGAGTTGAAATTGACATCAAATTTGAAAAGAGGGTTAGAGAAAGTCACAGAATCATCACGTGGATCTTTGATGGAAGAGAAATCATCACATGAAGGTAAAACATTCTTACTATCACTCCTGGATGTTTCCTCAGATTCTCTTGGGATTGGGACAATTTCCTCAGTACTAAAAGTACTAAGGTGTTCGTCCCCCATTATGAGAGAATCATTGGGCTTAATAGAAGGTAAGGTGGATGTGATTGCAAAAACCGAAGAAACTTGAGGTGGTTTGTTTGAATGAAAAATGCTCTCCTTGCAAATAACTTTGAAATTCTTCAAACAAGGTGTGATACGAGTTTGGCGTTTAGCCGTCGGCTCTGCGAGATTCTTCACTTCCTGCTTTTCTTTTTCATTGTTGACATCTTCCGATGGAGGTGGGCAAACTTGAGTGGGTTCGTCGGTAAACCTTTTGAAACTATCCTTGCATGCGTCATTAACCATTTTAATTGACTCGTTTTCATGCTTTTGAGGATGTTTTGACGTGCCATTGACATGAAAAGTTATTTGTTCATTTCCGTCCCTTAAAACAAGCTCTCCTTCGTATACATCGATTAAAGCACGGTTGGTTCTCAAAAAGGATCTCCCAAGTATAAGAGGTACTCGAGGATCGGCTTTAAAATCAACAACAACAAAGTCGGTAGGAAAATGGAAATTCCCACCTTTGACAAAAATATCTTCGGCGAGTCCTTTAGGATGAGTAATCGATCGGTCTGCTAACTCTAAAGTCATCCGAGTTGGTGTAAGTTCCGGCAAAGAAAGCTTTTTCCAAATAGAAAGAGGCATAAGATTTATGCTTGGGCCAAGATCGGCCAAGGCGTGGCATACATCTATTCCTGGGAAATTACATGGAATAAGAAACTTACCGGGATCTCCAAGCTTTTCGGGAAGCTTTTTGAGGAGCATCGCCGAGCAATTCTCGTTCAGCGGTATCTTAGCCAACTCAAGCAACTTTTCCTTATTCATGAGCAAACTCTTAATCGTAGGAGCAAATCTTGGCATCAAAACTAAATCCGCGAAACTAACGTCGAAGCGTAAATCTTGAAAGATTTGGAAGATTTTCTCCATTTGATTCAAAGCTTTGTCATGGGACTTTTGATCATCACGTCGTGAAGGATATGGAATATTTGGCTTAGGTAGACTCTTCAGAATATCGGATTCCGAAATGGGAGTGGTTTTAGGCAAAGTCGTTGGAACATCGGGTTCCGGAATAGAAATGAGGATAACCGGAGGTGGGATTTGAGCGGTACTTCCTTGGAAATTTGTTTGCTCTTTATCTGTTGTCTCCTCGGTTTCTCGTTCCACTACCTTTTTATAAGAAGGATTAGTAGGAATCGAGGGTCCCTCGTAAGCAACACCACTTCGAGTAGTGATCGCTTTCATCTCACCCTTCGGGTTTGGAATGGTGTTACTCGGAAGAGTACCCGAAGTTGAGGCTTGATTTTGAAAGAAACTTCCTAAAATACTCCGCATGTCATTATTCAAATTTTTCTTAAGATTTTCCTCTTGTTTAGTTAACGTGCTTCTTATTTCATTGATTTGACCTTGCATATTTCTCACAATTGGTGTCATGAGCTTAGCGCACTTCGTAATTACTTTTATGATATTGTATTCGTTACTTATCACAATTTTAGAAATCTTGCGTTCCTACTTTATACATTTATTAAACCTGTAAATTCACCAACTTTATGTTGACGTTTTAAAACATGTTTTTCTCAGGTCAATAAGGTACGAGAAACAAGGATACATTGGTGGTCACCATTTTGGAGTCATTACTATAAAGATTTGGGTGCATTACATTTTGGAAATAGCTGTTATGTTTTAAAATCTTTACTTTTCATGGATGAACAATTTAAGCTTCGGGCTATTGTACCAAACAAGTTTATTTAATCCAATGTATCAATTTTAAACGACTCATATAGAGGTCGTTCTCATATCTTGTGTTGTTGATCTATGAAGTAACACTCTCTGACCCTTATTCCGCTGCGACCCATTTTGGGGGTGTTACAATCTTCATCAACAACATCATGCTTAGTCATCTTGATGTTTAGATTAGGCTTTTACATCCAATTGATACTTATGTATTGGATCATCATTATACACCTTTATGTATAATTCATTATACAACAAACTAGATCTTAGTTGGTTTTTGTGTTTAGGCCATAAAACACAAGGTTTGTTATGTTGGGCCATAAAACATAGCGGATTTGGTTGTACCCGAAGAAAGACTGGATGTTTAGCTTTGTACCGAAAAAGGTGTAAGCGACGTAGGTTGATTCTACCTCAAAGTAGGACTCGGTATTTAGCTTAGTACCGGATAAAGTGTAAGCAACGTTGTACGGTTTTCTCCGCCAAAAAGGAGCTTGTTGATCTAGTGAAGTAACTCTTGATTTGGGTACTCGAGGAGTGGAGCAGGGAGAAGAGGAGCTTCATAGCTGAACCACTATAAATTATCGTGTCCGGTTTGCTCTTTCTTTTACTTATCGCTTTACATTATATGTGCTTTTATCGCTTTACATTATATTTGCTTTTATCGCTTTATATTTATATTTGCATTGCATCTATGTTTTTGTTATATATTGTGTTGTGGTGATATGCTTTGTTTTATGCTCTCTAATATCTTTATTGTTATAGATCTATTAGAGACACTCATCATATTATGTAATACTTGGTTGGTTGATACAAAAGATTTAAGGATTTTGATAGGAATCAAATATCAATCTTACATTCACGGTAGCTCTTAAAAATTTACTTTTTAGGTGAGCCGTATATCGTTAGTGACACAAATGGTAAGTTTTTAAATCTTTAATTCGAGTTGGGAACTTATTATGGATAATACCTCAATTGAAGGTATTATTTGTTGGTGTTCGTTTACCAACTTTATAACTTTTTAAATTGAAAGAGCAAATATTTTTATATTTTTGTGTGTAAACTTCTACTTATACTAAAAAGAAAAGAAAAATATTTTTTACTTTTTATATTTTTGATTTTTTGATTTTTTTTTATTTTCTTAAAAGCGTAACTTTCGAAGACGAAAGGTTCTCCAAATCACGATCGACAAATTTCAAACGAAGGAATCTTAATCACAAATCCCCGGCAACGACGCCAAAAATTTGATTGGTAGTAAAACCAACACACGTAATAATAAGATATATAATATGATGGAAAATTACCGAATTACCCTTGAGGACAAAGGTAAAAAGGAAAAATCTTCACAAATATATATAATATAATACGTATATAAACCGGGAAGTATGATTCCCGGGTCGTTATTCACAATGATTTGTGAAATTAAAACCACGTTTGATGTTCGGACAATGATTTGAATTGAAGACAAAGATTGATTTGATTTTCTATTTTTTACAATTTAAATTAAGCTAAATGTTAACTAGTATGCTCGAAACAAATACAAGAAATCTAACCTTAAACTATAAACGCCAAAGGGAACATAAAGGCAATTAAAAACCCTAAATTTCTAAAATTAAACCTAAATTGAATTTTTCTTTTTAAATAGACTCTAATTGACTAAAAGAAAGTTTAAATAAAACTAAACAAAACGGAGTTGAATTGAGCTTATAATCTAGAATACGTAAATGGTAACGAATACCGTTCTTTAAAAATGAAATTTTGCATTTTAAACCCTACGAAAGTAAAATACTAAATTCCTAGATAAAAAATGATAAAATAAAATTTTAGAAAAAAGAAAATTATTTTTTTGATAATTTTTGTATTTTTTATGATTTTTTAAAGTTTTAAACTAAATTAAAAGTTTAAAAATAACAAACAACCAAGCGAAAAAATTACGAAAATTTCCCTAAAAAGTCTATAATGTGATGAGAACTAGGGAAAAATTGCTTGTGGTAACAGCTTATGAATTAAGCTCCGAAATAAGCTTATAACAACTTATTATGTTAAAAGGAAAAAGGGTAAATTATTTAATTTTGCTTTATATTACGAAAAGACCCCAGGGCTCAATGTATGTAGAGTGTGTGTTGTGTGTTATAAAAGGGTAGAGGGTGTTGAGGTCGGGGGTTCGAGCCTTACTCACCCCCGATTTCCACCTTCCCCTTTTTTATTTTTTAAAAACTTATATAGCAAAGTTTAGAACAGCTGAAATAAGCATTTTTAACAAAAGAAATTTTTTTTGAAACAGCCATAAATAGATGTTAAATAAAGGATTATAACTTGACAGAAATACTTAGCTATTTTTTTGCTTTGCTAAAAACAGCTTATAAGCTAAAATGGGCTAAACGTGTATAAGAAATAGATTTTGTGAATCTATAATGAAAAAGTCCTCAGGGCGCGTTTGTGGAGAGGTGTGTGGTGTGTGTTATAAAAGGGGTTGAGGTCGGGGGTTCGAGTCTTGCTCATCCTCGATTTCCACCTTCCCCCTTTTTTTATTTTTGAAAACTTATAAAAACAAAGTTGTAAATAAGCTAAAAATAAGCACTTTTAATAAAAGAAACTTTTTATAAAAAGCCCTAAATAAGATATTAAATAGCTTAAATCTAGACAGAAACACTTAACTCATTTTTTTGGTATTTTTCTTAGACTAATAATCTAAAAGACCACAATAAACTAAGTTTATGACAAATTAAGCTACTAATAAGCTAATACTAACCTAAAAAGCTAAATGAACAAGAATAAGCACAAGACAATCCATAAGCTAGAAATTCAAAATAAGCACTTATAGAAAACTTAAAACTAAACAGTCCCTACGGGGATCTTTGAGCTTATTTTTAGATAAGCTCTTGGATCCTTGTGGGGAAATGGCTTATGCAAGCTTATTCTATAACTAATAAGCTTCCTAAATCTACTTCTGAAAATGATTTTGAAATAAAATAGCTTAATGAAAAAGCACTATGAAAACAGACTTGAGACTTAATTCATGCTGAGTTTTTCTTTTAAAATGAAAAGACAAAAGGCAATTTTGCAGCTTAAATTTAAATGAAAAAATAAGCTAGAATTTAAAAACTAATTGCAAACTTGTAAACTATGATAAATAAGCTACTTTTTTGCTGAAAATTAAAACCTAACACCTATTTTATCCTATTGAAAATGAAGTTAAAAATTACCTTTATGCTTTTTAACACTACTGATGCAGTGTGCACTATTTTAACATAAATCACCTAGACTAAATGCAGGCTAAAGTAACTTATCTCTATAACTTTAAAACACCTAAACAAAGGCTAAGTAGGTAATGATTAATATTAGGGTTGATTAAAGCTTAAAATGCAAAATAATTTAGCAGATTTGGACTTATATCAAACTATCCTATGAAAACTTGATTAATCCTGATCCTAGCTCATAAATCCGGCTTAAACAATCTTAGTTGAAAGATTTAATTCAAAATCCAAAGACCAAGTGGCCACTAGCAGTATTAACTTGTGGTTAATAATGATGTGCCAAACACCCCTTTAACTAGACTTAAAATCATTTTGACTTATGTAAAAGCTTTTTAATGAGTAAAACTTTAATACCAGATAACAAATAGCCAAAAACAGATCTTATGAGCTTATACTAACAATCAAATAAGCTAGAGTTAAGCAGAAAATAAGCAAATGCAACTTATTTAACTAAGATACTTGAATTTAAAAGAAAACTTACAAAAACCTTAGCTAAATAAAGGCATCAAAGGCTCTAATGAGCTGTCTACAAGCTCTGACTTATTAAGAATAAGCCAGTAAAAGTCCTTATGAGCTCTTCCATGGTTAGCTCATCTTCTAAAAAGCTCAAAATCCAATAAGCCAAGGTATTAAGCTAATTTTTAGATTTAAGTATATTAAGAGCTTATTAATAGCTCAATTTGAGCTTAGAGACTCAAAGAGCTTGATCTGAGCTTATGAGAAGCTTATGTAACATTACTAGCTTATTAGACACAGTTTGAGTAAAAGTGAGCTTTAGAAAAGTAAGATAAAATTCGAATTCTATTAATGAAAAACTGCTTACAATACTAAAAAAGGAAATTACATCAAACAAACATTAAGCTAAAACATTTTAACTAAAAATTACAAAAGCTAATTTTAATAAGCTAATTTATAAACTACTCCTAGATATCTTTCTTGTGAGTGAGGAGCCCTTATTTATAGGCATATGAAGAAGGCTCTGGGTCTTCATTGTGTGTTTCTTTTGTGAGAGGAGTGGAGAATGATTCCTTGATCTACAATCTTGGCCGTGTGATCTTTCTTGCTCAATACTTCTTTAAATCTTGTCCCTTAGATTGATTGTGTGTGCTCTTGGATTGCCATGTTGGCACGATGATGTTGACAGGAGTGGGAGTGATAGTGATTGTGTACGGAGTAGGTGCAGGGGAAGTGAGGTAGGGGATGAATGAACAGTAAAAGGGATTGGGTGGTAAAATTTGTTACCAATTTGTCTTTTTGACCGAGGTTATTGGGCTAGGGTTAATAACAAAAGGGTTTGGGCTGGGTATTCGGGATTGGGCCCGGCTTGGTTTAGTTATAAGAAGGTTAACGGGTGTTAACTCTTATAATTATAAGAGTTAACACCTCGCAAGGTGGAAAAGACGATCAAGACAAACAAGGAAAATATTGAAAGATCTCGGAACTAAAGACGAAGTCGAAAGATAATAACAAAGGCTCAAGATCAAAGATCACAAAGCATGAAGGAACAAGCCTACAACAAGATAAAGACCAAGACAAAGATAAGAGCTTAACGATGAAAGAAATCTCATGGTTCTCATGAAGGACTGTCACAATGAACTCACTTTGGGGGAGATTGTTAGCCTCAAAAATATTGAGTCGAACGAGAAGTTCGTTCATTAGGAATATTAGGTCTCGGTCATTTATATATTAATGTTGTAAGAGGCTATAACAGGAATCAGGCTCAATTAATGTAATATAATATGTCACCTGTTGCGAGCTTAAAAGCCCAAGTAAACTCGAGCCCAACCCAAGTCAAAAGCCCATCCGGCAACATGGGTATAAATACCCCTCTCCAAGTATGGAGAGGGTGTTGATTCTCATTTGTTTCACACACATTTGTTAGATTCAACCATCTTATTTCTCTATACTTTCTCTCTTTTAAATTCTTTCATATCTCCTTTCTATTTTTCTTGTTTCAATGGTGAAGTAAAAGTGGTTTCGGGTTCCTACACACTCGTATCGGTCCACATAAATCCATATGAAGGGTATTAAGAACTTCCAAGTTAGTGTTTTTCGGTTTTAGGTTTGTGGGTATGCTTTTTGCTCTTTCCTAGTTGACATGCAGAGCAAAGATGATCTTTCTCAAACTTTAATCTAGGTAAACCTCTGACTAAGTCCTTTCTTGCTAGGTCATTGATGGTACCGAAGTTTAAGTGGTTTAAACAACAATGCCATAACCATGATTTGTTCTTGGAGGCCTTAGACAATAAGCAAATAGGAGAGGACTTCATCATGTCTTCAATCGAGATAGTGTATAAATTAGAACGACGAGAACCTTTAATTAATTCAACACCATATGTATCTCGAACATAACATAAATGTTTCCTGAATGTAACTTCCAGATCAGAGTCAAAAAATTGTCTGACAGAGAACAGATTGTATACTAGTCCTTCCACATAGTATACCCTAGAGATTACACTGTCACCAATCACATAATCTCCATAACCTATAATAGCACCAAAGTGGTCATTCCCGAATCTAACTATCCCGATGAACTTTTTTACAAAATTCCTGATTCGTAAGCGATCCTCCGTCATATGTTTTGAGCAGCATGAATCCAAATACCAAAGGACGATTTGTACGACCTGCATTTGAAAACAGACGAAGATGGAGAGTTTGGAAAGTTGGATCCCCAATTTTTCTTGGGTTCCTGTTGGTTAGCACAAGTAGTGGCTTGATTCTCGTTTTGCTTAGCAGGTGCTACTGTGAGTTTAGTGAGCCTAGTTAAAGGGCACTGTTCTCCTAAAGTGAATATTCTACCCGTGGGTCTCTATTGATGACCAACACTGGTAAAGCACTCGCTGTGGTTTCCATACTTGCCTAACTTGCTTAGGTTTCCAAACTTGCTTAACTTTGCGCACAACATTATGAATATTATGAATAGAGGGGGATGCCTTAACAGATTGCAAATAATCAACCACACACACATCATGATTTGCAGAAATTAAACATTTGTTACATGTTTGGCAAACAAAATCAGAATTTAAATTAATTACAGTACGCTTAGAGCTACTACTAGAATCAACACGCTTTGTGGTTCTAAGTTTAGACTTATTATCCTAGGCGATTCTTTACTTTCTTCTTGTTGACACCTTTAGCTGGCGAGATCCTATTTTTCTTGGTATTGCTCCTAGGCTGTGATCTGCTAGCATTGGTGCAACAGTTTACTCTTGTAGAAGGAGGCACATAGGCATTAGTCTTCTGAGTGTTCATATGTGTTCTACATGTTTGTGTGTGTTACTATTTGACTTGTCACATTGTTCATCAAAAGTAACGTGCTTTTTCCTAATTAAAGGGGGTAGGAGCATGCTTTTTATCTTGTTGTTTGAAGTCTTTCGGACAAGTGCAATAGCATATTCTAATAGTTCCTGAGAGTGTTTTGGTGTAAAGGCAAGCATATGCAAGTGATCTATCTAATGATCTTTCAACCTTAGCTTCCTCTACTATCTCGCAAAGGGTTTCTACACTTTCCTTAAGATGTTTGAGATAATGTAGATGAACTTCCCTGTTGTTCCTATTGTGAGGGGAATCGGTTCAACATCTATAGCATACCTACTGAGTGCAAGAACTCTTGGTTTTACAGACTCCATAGTGTCGCATTTCAAATTTTCATGTATTTGGGCTTTCAGATTCTCATTTTCAGTTAGCAAGGCAGTTGTCTGTTCTATATGCTTAGCACGCGTGATCTTAATAGAATCGTACAATTCCTTGTAATGATGTTTAACTTTTTCATTCTTTGCCCTAAAAAGCTTTTTTTTTCTTGAAGAACGGTGACTTTTTTAGTTAATTGAGTGATTTAAAAATCTAAAGTCCTGAAATCAAGAGTACGGTCCGCTTCACTACGGGTCTCTTTCAATTGAGAGATTTGCATTCTCAATTTTTTGATGGAATTGTCCTTTCTTGAATGGAAGCTTTCATTTTTTTCGATACAAAGACCCTGAGTTAAAATCAAGAGTGTTTTTGAGCGTGGAGAATGGGTTGTATTTTCTAAAAATTCTTTAAGGTTTTGATACTTTAACTATAAATTTAAGTGATTAACCTCAAGATTGGAAAAACGTTTTACTAATTCAGTATGATTATCTTTTTGAACCTTATCTCGTAATTTAGAAAGCTCTGCTTCAAGTTCCAAACAACGTGTTTGAACAATGGTGTGGGCTTCATGCATTTCAGTAAATCTTGATACAGTAAGCTCAGAATTCGTTGCAATATAAAACACTTCTTTGGACAAGGCAATCAACAATTAAATTATCATTTGCAATAAGAATATTTTTCTACTCAATCTCATCATACTTCCTATTTACAACATTTTGGTCAGCTTCAGCTTCCAATTCTTAAAAATGTCCTTCATTTCTTTAATTTCTTTAGTTAAAGCATTTTGGATTCCTTCAAAATGTTCTTTATGTGTTTTGAAAAATGGAATGACCTCGGTGAGGTAACATTCCTTGGTTTGTTCAAAACCCCTTTCCCCTTCAGTGAGCCCTGTTGGTGTAATTCTCTTTTTACAGGTTTTTTCAAATTCCGAAAAAAGTTGTATAAGTGCAAAAATATTAATTTTCACTTGACTTTTTGTTGGAAGCACCCTAGGGACAAGCGTTGCAGGTGTATTTGGCGGATACACCGTCAACGCTTTGATTGGTCTTGAGGTGGTGGTCTATTTTTTGAGAACTTATTCTTTCATCTTGATGAGATCTTGAGACCAAAATATTTGCTCAGGGGTCAATTGCTTTTGTGGTGTGAAGGTCGCTAAATAATTCTCTTTCGAGTAATCAGGTGGTGCAATCTTAACCTTATGAGTCACACACTCAGGGTCTTTCATTTTGTCATTCATTTTCCTCCTAGTGATTTCAGCTATCTCTAGGGTATCCTCTGTGTTGTGCACTAAAGCCGAGACATGATTGTTTTTGATAATTTCATAACCATTATATAGAGCATGCTGAACTTGCTTTGCATGGGTAAGGCATAAAGGGTTCTTGTAGCCAATAGCTACCTTATTCTGTTCATTATAATAGGGCTTTGGTTTACACAACATGTACGCAGTTTAGAAAGACTAGTCTTGTTTGTATCATTTACCTCGACCTTCTCTTTAAAGTAGCTTTACATGTCCCAAAAACTTCTTCAAGGTTAATTTGTTTCTTTCTGTTTTAAAAGTCGTTTTCAAGACAAACTTCTTCTACCATTGACTTGTATTATGTTTTGATGGTAGAAGCAGTTGCATTTTACAGACATGAAGTTCCTTTTCAAATTTTCTTGTCCTTAATATACGGTCAGTGGATAACATTCTTAATTGTTCATCAATATTTTGGTTCTCTTTCTCCGTTATTCCAACCGGGGCTCGTCTTTCATACAGTTCAACTTTTCCTTATATTTTGCAAGTTTCAGCAGTTAATGGAATTATACAACTCCTGAGTGTTTTCGTGTTGTTGTCAGAGACAGATTGGCATGCAGTTCATGCATATCATTAAATATCATCATGTATGCATCATTTGGAACAGAAGATACATTACTTTGTACAACTGGCACTGCATTGTCCTTTACATACTGATCATACGAAATCATATTACTATCGCTCGTATAATTAGCATGTGAATTTCAACAACGTAGTTTTAGTTGTACATCATCATGCATCTCGTGTTCTTCATGATATTCACAAATAGCATCCTGATAGTGATCATGGTCGTGTACCTCAGATAAAATGTCCGAATCATAAGACAGACCAGCTTCATCGTAAACAGGATCTGCGAACGATAGATTAGCCATGAACAAGTCTGTGCACGGAGCCAACATTAACCTCATAAATCAAAGCATCACAGTCATCTGCTGAAACACATTATCCACATTTAGTGCCTACGTCCTGAACAGGTTGCTCATTCACAATCAATCATCAATGGCGTTGTCTTGTCCACCTGCAATAAATAATAACTGCTCTTCATCCAATGCCACCCCGTTCTCCTGGGCTTGCATCAGCAACATCTTATCTTTGAAGTATTTAGATTTCTGTAGACGCTTGGGTTGAGTGCAGTTCCTTGCTATGTGGCCTATATCCTTGCAGACTTGGCAGCACTTAACAATGCCTTACTTGACCTGGAATAAGCATTCCTAACTCTGTTATCGTGCTCCCCCATAACCAGCTACACCTGCACCCCGTGCATTGTTCCCCTGTCCTCTATTCTGTCAACCCTTAACATTCTGAACAACAACCTTACCATCTTGAACTGTGGCTTGATTCCTTGGGTTAGATGAAGTTCTGAGTTGATTGTATGTTTGAGGAAGGTACGTTTTGTATGATTGGGTGAGTAATGGCCGTTTGGGGCAAGTGGTTGGTTAAATTCTCAATTAAGTTTTCTGATGGAGAGAGTCCCGAATCGAGTTGAGTGTTGTCAGCAAATTTTGGTGGAACATAAGTGAATGGTAGAGTTGTAGATGATTGTAAATAGTACTGTAGTTGTTGAGAATAGACATCAAGAAAGAAGCCATATACCTACCAGTGTGTTGATGAGAATCGATTCCAACTTCAATTTTGTTTCTCAATTGGCATGTGCCTCGTGTTGGCTTCCGATAAGCATACAACTGAATCATAGTTGGAGTTCCCTCAATCCTCTATACAGCTTCACTGCTGTTACAAATTTGACCCTATTTCAGGTAACAATGAATGTATCACAAATTTTAAGTTTAGTTGCATTCTGGACATGGTCATCTTGATGTTTCGCATGTCATTGATGAGTTTGGCAAACCGTACATAGTAGTCGTGAATGGTTTCTCTTTTGTTCTGACAGAAGTGTTCAAAGTCATCATACAGTTGTGATTCTTGGTCTTCTTTGGTTAATTTTGAACCTTCCAGAAGCATCTTTACATTGTCCTATATGTCCTTTGCATCAGTGTAATGATTGATAAGAGAGTAGATATCTTTTGGCAACCCTTGAAGTAGGATGTAGCATCGAATCATTTCTTGTCATTATCATTAAGATCATCATAAGTGCGAGGCCTTTCTGGTCCAAGAAGAACACCGCCTTCAGGTGTGGTTACAAGTGTGTCTCTGGTGGTTCCAAGCTTGAATGGACCTTGATTAATTGACTGAAGAATGTAAATTCCATTTTCCTTTCCCCTATAATACAGCCGGATTCTTTGTGACCATGATTCGTAATCAGTTCTATCAAGCATAGGAGGGCGAGTATCAGAACCGGCTGCTTGAATATCATCGGAATTACTAGACATGATTGATTACTTGTATTATAATAAACTTTGGATCGGTACAATGATTAGTGATTGTATCTTAAAAGTGATGATTGTTTGTTAGATTAGGTGATATGTTGTTTAATTATGATTTGGTTTTGTTGAAATGAGTTAACTTAATGTAGATAGTATGACATAGGCAAAACGCAGTGAAGAAGAAAATTTTGCCAGAGTTTCTTTCTACCAAAACGCAATGAAGGTCTTCAAAAGTAGACAAAACGCAGGAAGCAAATCGCGGTGAAGATCCTTAGACAAAACGTAATTTTGTTGGAGACAAAACGCAATGAAGAGCCTTGGATAAAACGCAGTCAAGTCTTGAGACAAAACGCAGTCAAGAAATGAGTTAGGTAGAGTTTCTCCTAGGCAAAACGCAGTATTGGTCTTCAAATTAGGCAAAACACAGTAGACAAATCGCAACCTATCAAATCAACCAAAACGCAGTGACAAAACGCAATAGTCAAAACGCAGTCCCTAATGAGACAAAATGCAGTACTGTCGTCCTTTACTAAATGACAAAACGCAATGTCTTTTTTCTGACAAAACGCAGGAGACAAAACGCAATGAAGAATTTTGCCAGAGAGACAAAACGCAGTGATGAAAAATACGACTTTTCTACCTAAAAACACCTAAAAATCACCCTTTTGAACGTTTTTGCTTGGTTTCTTTTGCACAACTTGATCCTAGAAGGCTATAACAACAATAAAAACACCAACTTTAACAACACAAACGTGAGAATTAAAGATTGTCAATAATGAGACCATAAACCTTCAAAAACCAAACTTTTGATCTAATCTAACCAAGAAAATGCACACACAATCTAGCTAATCATCCCATGTGCTCTGATACCAATTGTAGTATATTGGATATCATAACACAGTCAATAAACTAGGGGTTGGCCGAATTTGTAGAGAGAGAAAGTGAGTTCTAGTGAGAGAAACTACATCTTATGTGTGTGTTTGATAAAATGAACAACCAACCTAGAGAAAACCACTAAATTTATGTGTGTAAAATGATTCAACCAACTCGCATGAAATTGCTTTCAACGTCCATGCTCAAATTAGCCTCCAATGTTGTACACTCAGTGACCAAACTCTCATGTTGTTGTAATTGAGTTTCATTCACTAATTTGCTGAGTACATTGTTAAATTTAGACTCTATCCAACTGCGTTTTGAGGCACTCAAACTGTCATCCACTGCATAACACGGATGATCTAAACATCTTATGGACTATAATGTAATTTACCGTATTTGGGTTTAAAAATTTATGCTCTATGAATTGACCGCTTCATGTGTATCCAGGGTTCTCGATGTAATTCATAATCTGTAAGTATTAGGTTCGCAGAGCGTGTATTCTTTGAAATCTTGTTGCCAACATTGATTTAGATGATCCAATGAATTTACACCTTTGGAGGAAAAAAATTCCTTGAATTGTGTTCGGAGTGCTTCAAGACAAGTCTCCTTGGATTAACCTCAAGAAGATTCTCTTTTTCAAGTTGTAGCCTTAACTGATCCAGATTACGGAACATCTTCAATCTGAAAGTCTGATGCTCTTCACCGAAGAATGAGTGAAATGCCGGTTTAAATGCATCAACAGCATGAGGCGAACTATTGAGATAGAGATCACGAAGATGTGTTTCGAGCTGTTCAAACCATGCCATGCAGTGGGAGTGCCTTTGTTTTACGAGACGTTGCGTCAGTTGCATCTCTCTCTCTTTTGAATTTGAATTCAAAGATTCCATTGAAGTTCGATGTGTGAAATGAAATTAAGGATCTTAAGTAGATAAAGTGATTTTGTTGTGGTTATGATGAATCAATTAACGTTCACGGGATTTTACAAGTCTATGACTTAAACCGATAAAAGAGTAATCTTTTACGGGATTTTACTAAATCAAGAAGAAACCGTGAAATAATGATTAATTGTTGTTGGTGAAATCGTTGTTGGATTTGAAGTATTGGAACTTTTGTTAACGATTTGTTGAGCTAAAAGGACTAACGGTGAAAACTATTATTAGACGAAAGGTTTAAATAAAATGTTTAAAAAAAACTTAAGATAAGGTCTAATGGTGAAAATGATTAAACTAAAGGGCTAAAATAAGTAAAAATAAAAGAAGTATAAAATTTGAGAAATAAAGAACTACAAATGAAAAGAGTTGAAAAACTAAGGTTAACAATGAAAATGGTGTAAAATAAAAGATTAAACTTTAAATTGTATTGAAACTCATGGACTACAATTGAAATGGTTTTATAAGAAAGGACTAATAGTAAACTATTTATTAACTAAGGGTTAATAATAAAAATGTTTATTTATCTAAGGGTTAAAGTTAAAGTTATTGATAAACTAAGGTTAAAAGTGTAACCTTTTGAAAACAAAAAGGTTAAAAGTGAAAAATTGAAAATTTTAAATTATATTAAAAAAAAACAAACAATATACAAGCATTTTAAGCACATGACCATCTGTACTATAGAGCTATCAACTTAACCACGTCATAATCAACAATTTGTCTTTTTTGGGCCAAATTTTTTGTATATTTTTTTTATTATTTATAATAGTATTTTATATTATTTTATTAGATACTTTTAATTTTAACACCCCACCTCTCACTCGCACCCTGTCCCACTCTCAAATATCCCTCCCAAAACAATGCGATTTGCATGTCCTCATGTCTATATTATATGCTCTTGTAACAGAATACTCAAAACTTCCCCCACCAACTAAATCTTGAAAAGTAGCAAAGACTTTTGTGGAGGAGTGTTGGTTTAAGAAATCACAAGTTTATAAAAACACCCTATTTTTCCCATTTTTTTTTTTATATAAATCTTTTCATGTTTTTTTCTAATATATATATATATAACTTAAATATATTTCGAACCTTTCTGTTTATTTCCAAACACTGTAGGGGTCAGTAGAATAGAAGATCAAGGATGCATTTCGGTCGAGAATGCCCTCCCCAAAAAGGATAAATCATCGTTCTGTAGCTTTTCACTTTATCCAACCAAGTCTTAAAACGAAATCATAGATCTTTTGCACAACTTGATCCTTAGAGGGCTATACAACAATTAAAACACCAACTTTCAACTACACAACGTTGATCGATTAGATGAGTGTCAATAATTGAGACCCATAAAGCTTTAAAAAAATAAAACTTTTTGAATCTTATCTAACCAGCAAATGCAACACACACATCTAGCTAATCATCCCATGTGTTAGGAATACCAAATGTTAGTTATTAGTGGATTATCATAACACAGGAATTGGATTAGGGGTGGCCAAGTCTAGAGAGAGAAAGGACTGGAGGGATTTCTAGTGAGAGAAAACCCTTTAGTGTCATTTTGATAAAAATGAACAACCAACCCATTACCATGGCTCGGAAAGGGGTATAAATTACAATGTTTTTTTTCTTTTATGGGGGTGCCCCTAATGGGCTATGGAAGTGCGGCTTAATGATGTGGTAAAGACCAACCCAATTCCTAAGTATTTACGATAACTAACCGGATCGTTCGAGCTAGAGCTAGTCTAAACGCTAACACGGTGTTGGTGATCCGGGTCTTTTTTATAATCCTAAACAATTGATACTATTAAATGTTTTCATTTGAGAAAAGTTAAAGATGGTTGGTAACCCCATTTAATGATGTTGTCTTCCCATTGCACGAATCCCTTTCATTTCAAAACTTTTTGCTATTTTGTTGTCATGCACTTTTTGTAGAATGGCCGTATGGATAACAGTCAAAGTGATGTGACAGAGACTTATTAGGACAGGATTAGTTTTGTAGGATAATGTGAGCATTAAATGACTGTTGGGTTATTGTTGATACATCTTAATGATCTGCTGAGCTGGTTATAGCTTAGTTATATTGGATCGATCCAACGACAACCTTTAGTAGAAACTATATTAATAATATCACAACTGATGCGGAATCTAGTTTGCATTACAGGTAATAGAACAATGTAAACAGTAAAAACAATGATCTTTACCTAAACTTATATTATATTGAATACTATTTTGAGTCTACCCAGAAAAATAGCTATGAATACTAACTATTGTTTGTTATGGCAAAAACTTATGAATACGTTAGAAGTACTAATGACTTAGACTGTTTTCTCTAATCTTCAGCAGCAGCACAAACTTGAACCAGCAGCATTAACTTCCAAAACTAACAATAGTAACTTTAGAAGTCTTTAATTCCTAACAATCATCTCCTAAACTTGATATTCACCTTGTTAATCATCAAGTTTCTTCATTACCAGCATCTTAATCACTAGGAGGATATATTCAAACACTCTTCTACTTCTAAAGTTGTGATCTTGTAAACCTGAGAAGCTCAAATGCCATTTCACTTTTATGATCAACCTCTAGTCTTCTATTTAACATCCTTGAAAGCATTTCCTGTGTAAGAGGATATGTATTTTCTAGCATCATGTGAATAGCAATTCCAATATCCATCAACAATACATAAACTCCACACGAGTCAAATAATCTCCAGCTTATCAAGTTGTAGTCCTGTTGATTCTTCCATATTTCATCTTCTTTACTAGGCTACAATAAATTCTTTAGATCTCCCCAAAGCAACAAGTCATATCCTTCTAGGATTGTTGTCTCATACCTTTCTTTTACCAGCCTGTAAAGATCTATCATATCTTGTCTATCAAAGTCATCAAGCATTCTACTAAATATTTTGTAATTCTTAGAACTTCCATCTGCTCTGATGATTTGATAATACAATATGTTCTCTGTAAGAATGTGTGTCTTCCAGTTAATTATTGGATATTTGGTAGCTAAAGATTCAAAATCCATAGTAATATCATCCCTTGGAACTATATCCAAACATGCTATAAGCTCTTCTCTTTCAGCCTCATCCTCTAGTTTCTACTTCTTAACACTTTCTTTATCATGTTTTGCTCTTGGTCTCTTCTTACTATTTTCTGCTTGTTTTTGACTATCACCATCCTCCTTGCCACTGTCTTTAACCATCTCAGAATCCAAAGGAACAAAATCATTAATCCACTTCTGCTCCTTTTCATATAACTTCTGAATTTCTTCAAAACTCTTGCTCTTCAGTTGAGTGTGAGTATAATTGCCCATGTGTTTCAGATAAGTTACCATTTTGTTCCTGAGTTGAGCTCTGGTTGGTGGCTTGTTTCTAATTTATTCAACTCTCTGTGTAGCAAAGAACTTCTTCCTTTCTGCAATCAAATCTACTAACATTCTAGCTTACTCCTCAACAGTGAATTGTTCTCTTTCTTCTTGTTGAAGTCTTTCAGCTAGTAATTCATCTGCATCCATTCTTGCTTGAACATCTTCTATTTGTTCAATCAATGCAGCATCCTTAGCCTCTTGTTTTGTAGCTTTTTCCCTAGCAATCCTTTACTCTTTTTCAAATTGTGCTTGTTCTTCTTCAAACAACCTTTGAGCTAGCTCTTCATCCATCAGAATATGTTCCTTTCTTAGATTCTTTAGAGTAGGTTCAGGCTCCACCATCTTGCCTTTACCTTTGTCTTGGATTTGTATTGTTGGTACTGGTTTTGCTCTCCTTGGTTCTTCTTCAACATTACGAATCATTACTGAGGTTGTCCTTGGTCTTGCACTCCTAATGGAAACAAGTGTATCAGCAATAGTTGTCATCTCATCTTCAAAAATATCCCCAGCAGTACGTGTAGAAAGACCAACAACACTAACATTTGAAGGTCCAACAGTACTAACTTGTGATGGACCAACAACACTAACATTAATACTAGCTATATTAAGTATATCCCTAGTAGTAGTAATTTGTTTAGTAGTACTACCACCTTCAACATTCTCCATTGCATCATCAAGCACATCAAAGTCACAATCATTAAACATTGGCTTTATCTTGTTACTTTTCCTCCCCTGTTTAGATACATTCTCCTTATCTAAACCTTTTCTCCTGGAGGTACCAATCTTGAAGAGCTTCATCCCTAGAGTTCTTGCCCTTAGTGCCTTTTCCAATCTTTTAACTCTCTTTTTTAGCTTTTGGATCACCAAGTCTTGAGCAGTCTTTGAGTTTTCCAAGGCATAAACTCTGTTTGACAATTAGGTATAAAGATTTATCAATTCATTAAAGTTAGGTCTACCCTCATCACTTCCAGGTGTATGACCTCCTGAGAGAGGTGAATCATAGGGTGTTGGTGGTACAAAATCTGTCAAATCAACTAGATGTTCCATATTGTCCTCCCCACTTCTAGATGTGTTACCTTCTGAGAGAGGTGGGTCATGGGACTTTTTAGATGCAGTCTCAAACCTAGTATGAGCATCTGCATCCCCAATGTGGTATCAAGGCGCCTGGGTCTACTACCTGAACCAAGTCCCTGAGGAGATGGTTCATTAAGTGTTGTCGTGGGTCAGGTCTTATGGATGTTACTACTTTCCTTCTCTGCCTCTAAGCTAGAAGTAGATTACAACACCCAATACTTTGTGTCTTAATATCTGTAACTATCCACGAGACTTTAAACTTATAAATAAATCTGTAAAATATAAGTAGATCACAATCTCTTGAAAATTATCCTCATCTTCTATGAGACACATACTAAGTGATAGCAAATGTGAGTATTGAGCACCATAAGTTAGATCACACACCTTTGCTAGATTTTGACAAGTCTTCGTCACATCATTTCTAAGCACGAACAAGTTATCTCCAAATGTTGTAAGCCATTTGAGATATGATAAGAACATAAACCTGTGAAACTCCACTTCACCGTCAAATAAGTGATAAATAACCATCTTCGTAATCAATTAATCCAATAATATGAGCCATTAAATCTTGGTTTAAGTCCAACAATAGTAACTACTAACCCTAGCAGTACTAATAACCACAACAGTATTAACTTCCTTTTGTGTGTGTTGTACGAGATCCAAAAACTGTGTGTTGTCCGATATCGATCAAAGCTAGCAGTACAAACAATAAACCAACAGTACAAACTTTCAACGAGCAGTACTAACCTTTAAAGATAAGGCTAGCAGTATTACCTGTCATTGGCAGTATAAACATACAACTGGCAGTACTAATGTATGAAGAACTTTACTAAGTACTCATAAGCAGTACTAAGTATAAAACTGACAGTACTAACTTCATAGCTAGCAGTTTTAATTTGTGAGAGCAGTACTAAATACTCACAAACAATATTAACAATAAACGAGGATACTTTTTTTTTTAATATCCAACGAACGCCCTTGTTAGCGACACTTTCCTGTCACTAAAACTAAAACCTCACTGAACTTCAATCTCCTTCCTCCCATACCATTTAGCAATGCTTTTTCTGTCACAAATCTGTTACTAAACTGTTGCTATTCGAGCAGTACAAACAATATGTCGAGCCGTACTGAAAGTTCTTTAGCAGTACTAACTCATACATGACATTACTATGGTAGTTGGAATAATCAGTTGTAACCTTTTAAGCTATGATTACCTATCACGCCAAATCTCCTTGTTGTCACGAACCAATCTACAACAGTTGTGAACAAACTTCCTATTATATCGAATTAGGGTTGCTGAAAAACCCTAATATCACCAGATTCGACATGATAACTAAGACAGAAAATTCGTACCTTCAATATCTTCATAACTTTGACATAGAAACACCTTGTAGATCCTAGATCAAGAGCCACCAGGCTCTGATACCAATTGTGAAGTCTGTTATGACCCCTTAGATCGTTTAAGACTCAGATTGTTTAGATCTAATCTAGGATTACAAACATCAAAGATAAACAATTACGCAGCGGAATAAGAACAATGATGTTTTCAAGGTTTTCTTTATTCCATACGATTCCACCTTGCCCCAAATCTATACTTTGGGACTACAAACAAACTATTAACTATCTAGCTAACTAACTACTAACTATCGTGTACACACACACGTTTTCTAGACTCTCATTGGGAGAGTTCTATGTTTCTGGCTTGATCACTTGAACAACATTTACTCATAAGAATCTCTGATAAAGTGTTCATAATCTCTCTGTGCTTTGGTTTAGAGTGAAACACTATATTTTTTCCACAATAACAGATTGTACTTTCATATCAATGTAAATCATGGTATTTATGTAAATTAAAACCCATAATCAAGCATTGATTTTGAATCCATAACATCATGTCCACGATAAATAGGAGCCACACATACTCTGCTTCATCAGTAGAATTGGTGAACTAAAGATTGCATTTTTACATTGCCAAGTGAAATCAAGACCTTTGCAAGGAATTGACAACCTCTTGTTGTGGATTTCCAGTCAAGGCTATCCCAGCATAATCACTATCAGAAAAGTCTTCCAGCAAATGGTTAATCCTAGGATACCCAAAGGCCCCATTTAGACTTCCATTTAAGTATCTAAAGACCCCAACACTGCAAGAAGGTGTGAAGTCTTGGGTGTAACTAGAAAAACCTTGCACAAGCAAAACAACAAACATTATGTCAGGCCTAGAAGCTGTTAAGGTAGTATTAAAGGACCAATCATTGATCTATAAAGTGAACATCCACATCCTCATCTTCTTTATCTTTGTTCAAATGCTTTTTAGACTCTATTGGAGTGCATGTTGCCTTCCATCTTGATAAAATCAAACTTACTTCAATATGATCAGCCACATACCTTGTCTTGGCAGAAGAAGATTCCTCATCTCTCTGCATGACCTGCAACCCTAAAGAAGAAAGTGAGCAGCCCACATAAACTCCATCTGGAACTTCTTGTGGATCAAACTTTCAAATTCTGTACATAAAGACTTCTTAGTAGACACAAAGATGATGTCATCTACATATACATGCACTAATAGGATATCACCTTGGTTCTTCTTGATAGAATAAAGTCTTATATATAGTGCCTCTTCTAAATCTATTTTATAATAAGTAGGTAGACAAGGTCTTATACCAGGCTTTAGGAGCTTGATGTAGACCATATACAACTTTTTCTACCTTATAAACTTTATCAGGGAACTATGGATCTTCAAAACCACGAGGTTGGCACACATACACCTCCTCTTCAATAGTACCATTTAAAAAGGCACTCTTCACATCCATCTGGTACACAATAAACCCCATAAATGATGCATAGGCCAAAAATAACTTGATTGCTTCTATCCTAGCAACAGGAGCAAAAACCTCATCATAATTATTTCCTTCTTCTTTGGTCGGACCTTGTGCCACCAGCCTGCCTTTGTTTCTAACTACTAACCTCTCTCATCTTTTGATTTCAAGTAGACTATTTAGTTCCTATGAATGGCATGCTTTCTTTGGGTTAAATCAACCATCTTCAAACCTTCTGCAATCTAACTGTAGCAACTCATCTTGCATTGCCTCTAATCCAGAACTTGGATCTGTAAACGCTTTTTGTGTCACCTTCTTGGTTCTATTTGTGAGGAGAAAACAAGCAATAAGTCAAGTTATTGATAATCCTTGTGGTTTGGTTCTCCTATGCTTTTTGATGTAACTAAAAAAAAACCATAGCATGTTTCTTGAGAAGACTTGGTCATTCTCCTTAGTTGGTGGTACTTGGTGGCTAAAAGTGGATGTGAGGGTCGGCCTTATATTTGCTCTTTAGGATGTTCCTTGTGATTCCGGGTTGGGGATGGATATAGATATTGGGAAACTGACATTCTGGGTTCCGTTGCCAAGGGGGGGTGGGTCAGCCCATTGACGCAGGGACGCGGCCGCGTGGCTCATCTGCGGGTGG
The DNA here is from genome assembly GCA_026074375.1 of Tanacetum coccineum. NCBI lineage: Eukaryota > Viridiplantae > Streptophyta > Magnoliopsida > Asterales > Asteraceae > Tanacetum > Tanacetum coccineum. The sequence continues at coordinate 60,099 of BQNB010009870.1, forward strand.
CTGCTTTGCTTGCATACTTACTTCCTCTCGTTGTTTTGTGGCTACCTGTTTATAGGTTGGGTATTTTTTGTATTTGAATAGAAAATTGAGTTAAAAAAATGTAGAAGAGATTTATGAAATGATTAGATCAATTAGTATTCCTCCTAAATCATTAGGCATTAGAATTTTTTTATAATTTTTTATATATATATTTTAAGAGGATATGTTGGTTGGAAAGATTATTAGCTTTTTATATAAAATTGTTTCCAATGGCACGAACAGGTTGGAAAATTTTTATCAGGTGTATGTAGTTATGTAGTTTAGTGGATGGGGAAAGTGTTGTAAGGGATGTGTTTGTATATAGTTGTGTGTTGTTGAAATGGTGTAGTGTGTTTTGTATGAAGTGTGTTGATTTGGTTTAGAGGGGGTGGTGTCGGGGTGCTTACCGTGGGCGGGCTCTGTGGGGGTTTTTTGTGGGGGTGTTGTGGTAGGGAGGGGGGGGGATGGGGTGGGTGGGGGTGGATTACTTGTACTTAATATTTTGGTTGCACTTTAGGCTGCGACGTGGGGGTAGACCGTTTCATTCGGTGGCCCTTTTTATTTGTAAGCTCCTCCTTCATTTCTATTGACTATTTTTCTTTGCACCTTTATTTCTGGTTTTCAGTTGTCTTTTTACCAGCACTATCATTAGCAACTGCTTAATCTTGCTCTTGTGGTTGAAAACTAGCAGAAAATAATATGGTTATAGCAGAATATATTATTGAGTAGGGTACTTTTCGGCTCAACAGGTGCGTTGATTCCTTGCTTTTCAATTAGGTAGGATTGACATGTTGTGGTTGCAGTTTTGGGCCTTCATATTGTGCTTGTTGATTGTGTTTGTGTGTATTGGTTGGATTGGGTAGGATATCGAGATGATATGTGTGCCCATATTGTTTAGGTGTCAGGCCCAGTCAACATGCGGGTTGGGGGGGTGGGTGCTAGTATGGTTATTGGGGTGGTGTCGCCTTCGTCGTGCCGTGGGAAAGTGGTAGTGTCCTTGTGTGATTTTGGTCTTTATATACCCTAATTATGTAAAAGTCCGTGCTAGTTATAGAGTGTTCTTCATTTTGTTGAACAAGAAGTCCCCCCCCGCTTCAGCCGCCGTCCCTGCTATAGGTGACTAGGGAACCTAAAGTAATAAGGTATTTAAGGAATATGGCACTGGAGAGAGGAGGAGGAAACCCAAAAAAAAGGTCTCATTCGATTCTTTTTTAGTGTTGTGTGGGGGTTTTCTCCTACCATGTAATAGTTCATTAGTTGTCTTGTTGTGAAGGCATTCCTTGGTCACTAAAACCCTATCTCTGAACATAGCAAAGAAGAGTAGTATAACTTGCTTCAGCCCAAAAACCAAAAAAATGTAGTAGGGTAATAAATTTAGAGTAGGTAAGGATGTTTTTTATATATCTAAGTTGTGAGTGTGTGAATCTGTGCTAGCATATAGTCCTCTAGCTTTGTGTTTTTGCTCTGCCTTTTTTCTTTTTGCCCTTTTATTAGTGTCTATTATTTTCCTTTTAGAACTCCTATTTTATTTGTTGTTTGGGAGTTCTTGGGGGCAAACCTTTAAATTCCTTTTTTTTTTTAATCCTTTCATCCCACCAGAACTAGTTCCATGCCATTATTTTTAAACTCAGTTCCAATTTGTCAATTGATGATTTTAACCTTTTATGGTGATTGGTTTTCAATGCCAGTTATTGAAAGTTGGTTTTTTAAGGATTATCCCACTAATCTCATCCTTAGTGGGCCAAAAAATATAAAAACCCAAGGAAACTACTAAAGTCTCAGTAAAGTGACTCAAGGCATATGTTCTTGTGATTGTGGTTGGATTGAGTACTCTTGTAGATGTCTTTGGCGCAAAAGGCACGCAATTACTAAGACGTCCTTATATGCTATATGCTATACATGTTGTTAAGGGGTGTTGTTTTAGGTGGTGGGGTGGTGTGTGTGTGATGCGGACGCTGACTTTCTTGGGCTGTATAAGAGGCTGGGTGGTTGGGCTTGCCCGGGGGGTATAGGTTCCTCATGTTGGGGGCGCATGGGGCATTTTATTATTTTTTAGAGTGGGTTGGCTTTAGACCGGTCTTGGGTGCCAAGACTATTGGCATGATGGGGGGGGGGTGGATGTGGGGGTGGGGTTTGGAGTTGTGGTAACCACCTATTATTTTAAACTTTTTATGACGAAGGAGGACTGGTGTTGTTTGGTAATGTTTAGGACTCAGGTATTGGTATAGCCGTCGTTGTGGCTTAGTAGTGTTATTGTTTGGCAATTAATAAATATTAAAGATTAAACAAAGTCAACCTCCTGAAAGGAGGAACAACACATTTCTTTTTTTTTTTGTAATCAAAACTGTACCATTGTTTGTCATTTGTCTGGGAAACTTTAAGCAAAGACTTGTGACTTTCATCAAAGTAGCTTTTATGTCTGGAGAGGGGAGGGATAGATATTAGGAGAGTGATTAGTAGGTAGGAGGATTTAGAGGGAGATTAGAATATATGTTGGAGGAGTGTATAGGAAAACTATTTTTGTTGATGATTTAGAACAAGACCATTTTGTCTTATGTTGGTGAAAGAATATTTGGGGTTGTGCTTTGTCTACGCATGGGGGTGTTTGAGACTGTGTTTAAAGGTTTGGTTATTGTTTAGATGTTGGTTGTTGTTTGGTATATTTTGTATTTTTTATTTTTTTAATTATTTTTTTTTTTTTTTATATTTTGTTTTGTATTTATATTTAATTAAATTATTGAAAATGGGGGAAAAATAGGTTTGTATTTGGTTGTTTTGGTAACTTATGGGCCTTGATCAAAAGTGTCTTCGTCATTTATGTCTAATGTTCCAAGTTTTATTGTATTATTGGTACAGTTTCTGTAAGTTGTACCGGCGGTATGGATCGGCCTCCCATATTAGGCAACAAATCCACCCATTCAATTTCTGGTGATTCTGTTAAGTTTGTCATGAACTTTTTTCAGTCTATTTGTGCCTTTATTTGTTTTTTTTCGTGAGACTTTTCTAGAGCATCCAACTTTTTATGTCAAAAAATCTCTTGATCTATTAATAATTAAATTAAATAAAGTATGTTGTGGGATTACCCTTTTGTTTTTTTTGCTTTGCCACTTAAAATAAGAGAAATTAGGTTCTCTTGAGGGACCCAAGGGACCAAACCAATTACTGACTTTTGAGGTCGGCCTTGTAGATCACATTAGTTAAATTCTTTTTTAAGCATGTATGATCTTACTTTTTTTGGAGAGGTTGTGATGGTCAAAATAACATTTTATTGTTTTGGTCTCCCAAATCCAGCATGCTGAGGATTCGCGCTCCCTTAAACAACTTTTTTCCCCATTTCCCTCAAGAATCAGCACTTTCTACTGCTTTTGGACCAGCAGTAGGTAGAGTTAGTTAGTTAGTTCAATTGTTTAACTTAGCAGTTGTACGAGTATTAGTATTATGTATTAGTCAGTAGTGTCAGTATTTAGGGGGTTAAGTAGTAGTAAGTATTAGAAGTTAGTAGTTAGAAGTATAATTTAACTTTTTTATTTTAAAAATTTTTATAGGTTAGCTAACTCTATCTATTGATTTTTTTGGTAAATATTTTTATTTTTTAATTTATAAAGTTTTTTTTTATTAATTTTTTTTTATTTTTTATATTTAATTATTTTTAATTTAAAGTTTTTTTTTTTATTAAAGTAATTTTTTTTTTTTTTTTTTTTTTAATTTTTTTCTTTTTTTTTTTTTATATTTTTTTTTTTTTTAATTTTTTTTATTTTTTTTAACAGTTTTTTAAAGGCCCTTCTTACTAGTAAATGTTGCTTTTTTTTAAAATAAGAATATATGTTGTGGGTAATAGTATGCATCATTCACTTTGGTTTAGGGGCAGAGCAGCATTTTAATTTATGGGGCAGAGCTGGCGGGGCTGCATTATATTATAGCTTGGGGGGCCCAGGGGCAGGGCAGCCATTGGCCAGGCAGCATTAGCCGGGCAGCATAGCGGGCCTAGCAAGCATAGCTTTAAGCTTAATAGGAAGCATTTAAAGGCATTAAAGCATTATTAACAGGACCTGACCTAGGTCGTTTCTGGCAGTAGAAAGAGAGTTATTAGAGGAGGAGAAGTATGAAGAGAGAGAGAATGTTAAAGTAGTATATTGGGCGGTTGGCAGTAGAGTAGAGAGAAGAGTATAGAAGTAGAGTAAGAGAGAGTAGTAGGTACATTAATTGATGTTTTGCTGCTCTTGGAAGAGCTTTTGCTTTGCAAGCAAGCATTAACTGGCACTTGTTGACTTTGTTGTTAACTGCTTGTTGGAAACAAATTCCTTTGAGGATGTGGGTGGTGTGGTTCATTATTAGGTTGGTTGGGTCACCCTTGATCGGTGCAGTGCTTTGGTTCCTCGAAGGGTCGTAAGGGCCTTCGGAAGGGACCTGGTTGGTTATGGGGTTGTTCCGGAAGGGTGGTGGATTCTACGGGGGGGGGGTGGGAGTCATCGGGGAAGGTGCTGTTTTTGCTATGTTCTTTGTATTGGAGGGGTGGTTATGGTTTTTGGTTGATTTTGTTGTGGTGGATTGGTTTGTTTGGGTGTGATTCGCCCACATATTAATTCATTTTGCGGTTATGGAGGGATACGCTTTATAACCCAATATCAATTTAATTCCCTAGTTTTTTCTGAGTCATCATCCCCAATTTATTCAGTTTTTTTATATAGTTTCTTTTTATTATTATCCCTTAGGACTTTGACTCTTTTCCTATGTGTCTCTACTTTCCTTATGTTGTTATTTTCCCTTTTATTACAGATTTCACATTTTCTCACCAGATTTTTTGACTAAATTGATTTTAGTGTGGTTAAAACTTTGGTTTTGTTTCTCGATCAGATTTAGATCCTAAACACACCATCATTTTTCATTTATCAGTGTTCCTATTCTTCAATGGATAGGCAAGAGCACCCTATGCCTAGCAAGTTTTTTTAAGTTTTTTTTAGTTTAGTTTTTTTTTTTTTATTTAGGGTTTTCTTACAATATATCTTATTAGTCTTTAGGTATATTAGTTTCAGTTTCAGGCACACACTAGTGGGGTCTTTCTCCTGCAGACCCTTAAAAAACAAATTCATCTAACCAAACAAATGATATATTAAGTCAGGTCTTCGGGGGGCATGGGCATGTAGTTCCCGTGTAGGGAGGGGGAACTGCATGGATGTGGATCGATGAAACCCTTGTTTTTTTACCTGTTTTTTGAGGAGTATACTCATATATGGATTATTCATCCCATCACTTATCTACTGTTAACACACTATGTACCACTTCACTCTCATTCATTGAATATTTATTTCAATTCACTCTATTCATTTGTACTATCATAACCAAGGACTTAAGTTTTAAACACTAGCTAGAATAGTCTTAGAGAACTGGAAAAGTAGAGGAGAAGGAGACCTACACATATCTTTCTTGGGGGAATACCAAACCCAAATGTTTGTCGTTGTTAAGTTGGGAGTTGTGTTATAGACATAATAATGTAGTGTAGGTGTAATGTGGTTTTAGTAGGTATCAGGTGTTTTGTTTAGAGTTGTAAGTAGTTGTAGAGTTGGTCTCGTGTGTTGAAGTAGAAGTAGACCGTTATGTCAGTTGGTATATAGTGTAAGTTGTTTGTAGGTTGTTAGTTTTGTTAGACATTTATAATAAAAAGCGGCTTATTTTTTTTTTTACTATTGCTTTTCGTTGATTCTTTTGCTCTTCCTCCCTTTTGTTTGATTATAGATTTTTTTTACTGTTTTCTACGTTTATCTTTTCTTTTGTTGATATTAGATTTACTTGTTAACAACTTTTTATTTTAATGAATTATGAGCCAAGTTTACTGCAGGGGAGGGAATCATGTCTAATAGGAATGAGTAGTGGTATCAAAGATAATGTGATGCAAAGCAGTAAGGAAGTAGAGTGTAGAATAGAGAAGTAGTTAGTTACCTTACTATAGTAGTACCAACAGTAAAGTAGAAGTAGTAGTAGTTGAGAGTACCCTAATCAATTATAATATGTCTGGAGCTTCCATTATTTTCTGTGGATTAGTTCACAGTGCTCAGTTGAGGCATAGAGTTTTGTAATTGTTAGTTGTAGTAGGAGTTAGTTGCTAAAGTTTGAGCGTGAAGTTAAGTAGCTGTTGAGTTGTTGCTAAAGTGATGCTGTTTGGGTTATTTGGTTCGGTTTTTTGTTGAAAAAATAAATAATTTAATTTTATTTATAAAAAAAAAGACAAACTGGATAGTAAAGTGGTGTGAGAAACAAGCAAATTAGTCGAGTTAATTTATAATAATTAAATAAAGGTGGAAAGTGTGTGGAAAGAATTGATAATGGAATGTGAATATGAGAATGGTAAATGTGAAATGAAAAATTTGAAAAGAAATGTAAAGGAAAATTTGTCAAGAGGAATTGAAAGGTATTACTAGCTTGGGGGTGAAATGAATAGTCAAGAGAATGGTAAGGAAAAAAAGGAGGAAGAGGAGCTAGGCTTAAGCTTTTTCTCAAATAAAGAAGGTGACCAGAATTTTGAAGGATTTTTAGTATGTTTTGTTTTTTTTTTTTAAGAGGCTGGTTGCGTATAGGAATTGAATAGACTAATTTGCTTGTTTTACAGAAGCTAGGTTTATCTAACAGCACTAACAGGATGATGGAGTTTCTACTGGTTTATCCATATTGTTAGTCTTTTGTTGGGGGAAGGAGGGAATAGTTTTTTTAATGCTAATAATCTTCCAACTGATCCTCTTATGCCTGATTTAGAGGATACTTTGATCTTCTATATACTGGTATTCTTGTGGTGCATATGATGATAAAGAGTGGTGCCTGGGAACAAGGTGAGGCTGACATCAACAACTTGGAAAAACAACCATTATGATGATATGTCAGTCTTTTCCCACAACCAGGATTAAAAGGATCTCATCTAAGAGCATAATAATATGGGCACCACTTTTAGACCCTCAAAACTAGGAGAATGACCAAGTCTTCTCAAGAACATGCTATGGTTAGTTACATCAAAAAGCATAGGAGAACCAACCACAAGGATTATCATAACTGCTTATTTGCTTGTTTTCTCTCACAAATAGAACCCAAGAAGGTGACACAAGCTTGTGCGCTCGTCTTCTTTTTTAAACAGTTAAATTTTTTAAAAAAAACATGAAACAGTAGTGTTTTCTTTTATTTTTTATTAAAAACAAAGACCTTTTTCTATAACTTCCTTGAACTGCTTGTTTGCCTGTTTTCTCTCTCAAATAGAACCCAAAAAAGTAATCCAAGCTTTGATAGATCCAAGCTGGATAAAAGCAATGCAAGAGGAGCTTCTGCAATTTAAACTTTAAAAGGTTTAGACTTTGGTGAATCTTCCTAAAGGCAAGAGAGCTATTGGAACTAAGTATGTATATAGAAACAAGAAAGATAAGAGAGGAATTGTAGTCAGAAATAAGGAAAGACTGGTTGCACAAGGTTATACCCAAGAGGAAGGAATTGATTATGATGAGGTTTTGCTCTTATTGCTAGGATTGAAGCAATCAGGTTATTTTTGGCCTATGCATCATTTATGAAGTTTATTGTGTACCAGATGGATGTGAAGAGTGCCTTTTTGTATGGTACTATTGAAGAGGAGGTGTATATGTGCCAACCTCCTGGTTTTGAAGATCCATAGTTCCCTGATAAGGTTTATAAGGTGGAAAAAGCTTATATGGTCTACATCAAGCTCTTAGAGCCTGGTATGAGACCTTGTCTACCTACTTATTGGAGAATGGATTTAGAAGAGGCACTATAGATAAAACTCTATTCATCAAGAAGGACAGAGGTGATATCTTGTTAGTGCAGGTGTATGTAGATGACATCATCTTTGGGTCTACAAAGAAGTCTTTATGTGATGAGTTTGAGCAGATGATGCACAAGAAATTCTAGATGAGTTTTATGGGGGAGCTCACTTTCTTCTTAGGGTTAAAAGTACAACAGAAGAAGGATGGAATCTTTATTAGACAAGACAAATATGTGGTTGATATAATGAAAAAGTTTGATTTTATCACCGTGAAGACAACAAGGACTCCAACAGAGACTAACAAGGCATTGATCAAGGTAGAATTGAGGCTTGTAGTAGTCATGTATCATAGAAGATAATGATGAAACCTTGTTAGAGTAACATTGTTCTTGTGCTAATTCCGCTATGCATATGTTTATGTTTAATGTTATTTTATCCTAGATTAGATATAAACAATCTGAGCTTAAAACGATCTAAGGAGTTATTTCAGACACCACAATTGGTATCAGAGCCATGTGGCTTGTGATATCTAGGATCTACAAGGTTTTTGGTATCGTGCTCTTAAAGAAAAGAAGGTACAAATTTCTGTTTTGGCGTTTTGAGTAGATTCAGGGTGATTAGGGTTTTTGCAAACCCTAATTTTATAAAAACAGAAAAGTTGTAGATGACAACCTAGTGATTCGTAATGATGCTTATGATTCATGATGTTGTTGATTGATTCTTGCCCACAAGTTGTTTTTGATACTGACAAAGCAAATGGATTTTACATATGGTCGAATAGGGTTTCTCCCAAACCCTAATTCGAATGGCAAGATGAAGTCAGGAATTCAAGAATTATAAGGTGTCTCTACTAGCTTTGGTGAGTTGATCTCTTGATCAATGATGAACCCTAATAGAGATGCAAAGGGCAGCAAGTGCACATGATTGATGCCAAACAGTTTGGTCGCAGGTGTAAAGAATTAAATTAGGGTTTGTCATAAAAACCCTAAATCAATGAAGTTATCAACAGATCACGTTACTTGTTTGAGGGGAAGCACGTTACTAAAAAAATAGCTTATATAGATCAATGATTGGGTAATTGATGTACTTAACAGCTTCTAGGCCTGACATAATGTTTGCTGTTTGTGCTTGTGCAAGGTTCCAAGTTACACCAAAGACTTCACATCTTCATGTTGTGAAGAGGATCTTTAGATACTTAAAAGGTTAGCCTAAATTGGGCCTTTGGTATCCTAGAGATTCACCATTTGACTTGGAAGCCTTTTCTGATAGTGATTATGCTAGAGCTAGACTTGATAGGAAATTCACAACAGGAAGTTGTTAATTTCTTGGTAAGAGGTTGATTTATGGTAATGTAAGAAGCAAACTATAGTAGCCATCTCTACTACTAAAGCAGAGTATGTTGCTGCTGTTAATTGCTGTGGAAAGGTGTTATGGATCCAAAATCAAATGCTTGATTATGGGTTCAATTTCATGAACACCAAGATTTACATTGATAATGAAAGCACCATTTGTATTGTGAAGAATCCAGTGTTTCATTCTAAAACCAAGAACATTGAGATAAGGAACCGTTTCATCAGAGATTCTTATGAGAAGAAGTTAATTTAAGTGATCAAGATTCATACAGACCGCAATGTTACGGATCTTCTCACAAAGGCTTTTGATGTTAGCAGGCTTAACTTTTTGATTGCTAGCATTGGATTACTTAATCTCTGAAGTATTGTTTGAGGGGAGGTTTATTTGTTTAGATAACAATTTTTTACTTTTATTCATGGGTTATGCATAAATATGGATCCTCATGAATTCTCACATGTCTATCTAGTAATTTCTAGTGTGCTTGTGATGAATAGAGGCATGTTGTTGTATAGTTATCGGAGAAAAAGTTAATACTGTTAGTCTAATTTTAGTGTTGCTCTGTATATGTGTATTGGCATAGATGATAATACACATAGAATCTTTGTTTAAGGGAAGTCTATATGGAACTATGTGTATAAGTGCAGCGGATTATACATCATGGATGCTTTGAATGGAGTGCAAGAGCTGCCAAGTGATAAACATGGGTTAATTCTGGTAACTGATACTTAGTACTGCTAAGCTTAAAAGTTAATACTGTCAGTTATTATGAGCAATATGCAAGATGTTTTGGATTGTGTTTCTTTGTGTTTGGAACTAACATTTTGCAGGATTAAAGCTTAAAGGTTATTTGATTAATAATTGATATGCTGATTTGGTGTGAATGCTAGTGACTTTGTTAATACTGCTGATGTTTCACTTGTTGGTTTTCACCACATAACAAATGGTATTCACCATGTCTAACAGACAAGAAAGAATTGGCTATTCCAGGGCAAACGACGATTGGTAAAGAATTCTCAAATCCGTTGATGGCTGGTAGTTTGCCAAAAACTATAAGTGTGAAAGTTAGTACTGCTAGTACAAACTTAGTACTGCTAGCCTAACTTAGTGCTGCTAAAGTTACCGTTACTAAATACTATTCAGGGGTAATTGATTGGTCTCCAAATACGTATATAAGGATAATATCAATAATAGTATAGTAATAAGTATTCCGTAAGGATTTAAGAAGATTACTTTTATCCAAAGTAAAATTTAAAACCTTCCAAAGTCATATCCCGACGAAGCGTGAATTGAGAATCGATTAAGTTCGTGATCGCGTGCTTTGAATGATTTCAAGGGTTTTGATTTTGGATTCTATTTCTACAACTAACATGCAAAAACAAATAAAGGCAAGCTAAAAACGAAAGCAATTAAGATTAAAGCACAAAAACGATAATGGGAATCTAAAAACGCGACTTAATACCTAAACAATTAAAATTTAACCTTAGAACTATTTTTTTATTTTTTATAAATCCTAAATGATTAAAAATAATTTAAAAAAAAGAATAATATTTTTTTGATTTTTATTCTATTTATTATGAATTAAAAACTATTTTAATCTAGAAAATTGATTAAAAATACTAAACTAATTCTAAAAATTCTAGAAAAATTATGAAAAATGCTTTAGATTATGTAGAATCTATGAAAAATAAAATCTGGACAATTAGCTGAAGAAATAAGCAGAAAATAAGCAAAGAAGCATGAATAAGCAAAACTGAAAAAAGTGACTATAAGAATTAAATGGTACACATCTATAAATGAAAAAGACCCAAGGGCAGTTGGTGATGAGTGTGTGTGTTAAGGTGTTGGTGTTATAAAGGAGAGATCACAGGTTCGACCCCTGTGACCTTTCATTTTTTAAAAACATTTTTTTTAATTTTTTTTGAAAAAGCTAACTACTCATAAATAAGAAACTTTAATGAAAGCACTTTTTTTAAAAACTACAAATAAGCTAGAAATAAGCTATGCAAAGTCACAGATTACTAAAAAGCCTTTTTTTAACACTAAGCCTAAACTGTTGGGCTTTTTAAAGACTTAATAAGCAAAGGACAACTCAATAAGCTAAAGCAGGCCACAACCATCTATCTCAAACATAAGTTTCAGTACTCAAAATGAACTACTTCAAATGAATAACACCTCCAACAGTTTCCTATTGAACTCAGACTGAAGCTATACATTGAGCATATATCCCCTATCTCCATTTGTTTATCAAAGAAAACACAGAAAGACACACCACGAATAGGAGAGGCAAAAAGGTCAACTGAATTACCTTAGGAATAGTGGCTCTAGACCTGGAGCAATGAGGATGTCATAAGGAGGGGGGTGACAGTGTGGAAAGGGCTATCACTACTGATGCTAGCTTAGTTGCAGCACAGAATAGTGATAACATAATTAGGACCCAGACCATGACAATGCCTAACATTGACATTCCTCAGGGAATAGATACAGGTGGCAGTCCCAAGCGCCAAGAAACCATAAGGGGTGCTCTTGCTCAGACTAGGTTTGAGCGGGTGCTTAAAAATCCTAATGAACCACCTCTCCCAGAAGGTCACACATCTGGAAGTAGGGAGGGCAGCATGGAACATACTTTTGAATTGATGTACATTTTACCACCTACACCCTATGATTCACCTCTCACAGAAGGTTACACACCTGGAAGTGATAAGGGTAGACTGAAACTGAAAGAATTAATGGCTATGTGTACAAAATTGTCAAAATAGGTGCTTGACTTGGAGAAAGAGAATGATGCACAAGCTGTGGAGATCCTCAAACTAAAGTAAAGAGTCAAGAAATTAGAAAGAAAGAGGAAGTCAAGCATCTCACACCCAAGAAGGAGGATATACAGGCAGGTTGAGTCTTCTGATGATGATTTAGATGAGGAGGATGCATCCAAATAGGGGAGGACAAGTGACAAGATGAAGCCAATGTTTAAAGATAGTGATTTTGATGATCTTGATGATCTGGTGGATGAAGGAATGGCTTTTGTTTAAGAGAAAGATGTAAAGAACCAGGGAGTTAGTATTGCTGGTGAGGGAGTTAGTACTGGTACACCAAGGGCTCCTCCTACTCAAACAACAGTCTTTAATGATGAGGATGTTACTATGGCTATGGCTCAGACTTTGATAAAGATGAAGGAAGAGAAAGCTAGGCGAAGGAGTTGCTTTAATGATGTAGAAGACTTTCTAGACCGACAGATCAATAAACATCACTTCAACCTCTTCCAACTATTGATCCAAAGACAAAGGTAAGGGTGTATGGTTAAAGAAGAACCTGAGAAACCAGAGAAAGTAAAAAGAAGGGATCAAGGGTTAGCTCAATTGAAAGTGATGCCCAGAGTTTGCTCCAAAAATTTACACGAGGAAGAGTTAGCAGAGTTGGATAGAGCACAAAAAGAAAAAAAGCAAGCAAGAGTTACTAATGCTGCTTTGGCTGAAGAGTTTGATGAAATTCAAGCCAGAATGGATGCTGATCATGAACTAGCTGTAATACTAACACATGAAGAGCAAGAAAAATACACAATTGAAGAAAGGGCCACATTGTTAGCAGAATACTTTGAAAGAAGAAAGAAACAACTAGCAGCAGAAAGAGCAAAGGCAATAAGGAATAAACCACCTACAAGAGCTCAAGTCAGAAACAGGATGATTACTTATCTCAAACATATGGGTAACTACACTCATCAACAACTAAAGCATAAGACTTTAGAAGAACTCCAGAAGCTATACCAAAAGGAGCAGAAGTGGATTAATGACTTTAAGCCTATGGATTCTGAAAAAGATGGTAGCAATACAAAGAATGCTGGCAAAAGGATAAAGAGAATTACAGATTTAACTAGTAAGCAAAAGTCACCCAAGAAATCTAAGGTGATAAAAGAACAAGAATCTGCAGAAAGTAATAAAGAAGCAGCAGCAGACTATGAGCAAGAAAAGGAAGAATTGAGAATGTGGTTAGCAGTTGTTCCAGATGAAGATGAGACTGTGGATCCAGAGCTTTTGTCTGTTAAGTATCCTATAGTTGATTGGGAATCTCAGAACTTAGGAAGTGTTGATATGGAGGATATTCATGTTTATAAGATAATTAGAGCAGATGGGAATACTAGTTATCACAAAACATTTTCTAGTATGTTAAGGAAACTTGATAGATAAGACTTACTGGATTTGCACAGATTGGTGATGAAAAGGTTTGAAGACAATACTCCAGAAGGTTATAATTTGTTGCTTTGGGGAGATCTTAAGATAATGTTTGAACCAAATGCTAAAGATGAAATTTGGAGTAATCAACAGGATTGGACTCTGATTACCTAGAAACTGTATGAAAATTGTGGAGTTCACTCACTTCTGATGGATGGTACTTTGACCTGCTTCAACATGTTAGTAGAGAAAAGATATCCTCTCATCAAGGAAATGTTGAAGAAAATATTAAACTAGAAGCTAGAAGCTGAAGCTGAGAGTACAATGGCATTTGAGCTTCTCAAGTTTATCAAGTCATAGGTAGAAGAATGAAGAAGTGTTTTGATACATCCTTCTAGTGTTCAAGATGTTGATAATGAAGAAACTTGATGATTGATAAGTAAATATCAAGTTTAGGGGAGGATTGTTGGGAATTATGAACTTCTACAACTTAGTGTTGCTGATTTAACTTGATACTGCTGGTGATGGTTAAGATTGAAAAAAATAGACTAAGTCATTAGTACTGTTAGTTATATTAGTTAGTACTACCAATACATTGTTAGTACTGCCAGTATAGTTAATAGTTAGTGCTTTTAGTCTTATATAGTTAGTACTGCTATTATGATATGCATGAGTTAAATTAGGAATAGTTATGAATTTATCATAGTAGCGTTTTGTAAGCCCATTAGGGTTTCCTTTGTAATTAAAAGGTCCATACGAACTTAGTTAGAGATTCATATAGAATTCATTTCTCATAGTTAGTTATTCTGTTCCTAGGCAGATATCATTAGCAATCAATTTATTCAAAGTTTAGTTATTTCATTGTTCTTCAGCGTTTACAAGTTAGATTCTGCATAACTTGTAGTATTTACAATCATAGTTTCTCTTATAGTTAGTTTGGATTTATCCAAGTTAACTAAGCTTTAACAAGCTAAGAAGATCTGTTCATTGGGATCAACAATTCGCGCTTACTCAACCAGTACATTCAGTTACAAGTAATTAACGGTTCATGATAGTGGGGCCTTATGGCAAAATGAGAACTTAGGCATAATATATCTAGGCATAGCAAAAATAGTGAAAAGACTTGTATCATGTATTTGCAATGTATCTCCCCACGGAGTTTTAGAAAACATGTAAAGGTGGGCTATGAACTCACCTGGATAAGGTAGTGTTGATGTCAAAGTGAATCAAATGGTTATACTAATAGGCTTCGTCACGCAAACCATGGGGTTAATTATCAAAGTATTAAGATTGATTGGTTTCAAAACTTTTTTTCATAAAGTTTAAAGTAGATGATTTTGGATTTATTAGGTTTGTGAAAATATCATATCACTGTCCGGGCTATCATAATCCAGAGGTCATGTAGTAAACGTTTGAGGAGCTAGGACATTTTAAATCGTAAATCCAAACACTCATTCAAACGTGCTACCAAATGAAGCCACTACATGAAATTCCCTAGTAACGTGAGAGTTTTATAGTTTAGATGATAGGAATTTTATCTTTTTAAGTTTCTTCAAACAGCTAGCGGATGAAAATTATTGTTAGAATATATAAAATAATTATTTTATAGTGTTGCGATCGACGAATGGTTATGACAATTGTGTCGAGTTTTATTTAAAATCGGTTTATAATATTTAAATATATTTTTATAATTAATATAAAAATATTAAATTTTATACCCTTGAGAATACAAAAATGACAATATATACCCTTGTATATATATATATAAATTTAATCCTTTATATATAACTTTATATAAATTTAACCCTTAACTTTGAAAGTTGGCAAACAGGCCCTTACGGTTTTATGATTAGGATAATTACATTTTTAGCCCCTCTAGTTTATAAGTTTTAGAAATTTACAACTATTTACCCCCTTTGCATGATACATTTGCGATTTAGTCCAAATTCATACAAACTGGTATTTTGATATCCGATTTTCAAATTTGCAGCTTATAGCTTATTACTATAAGCTAAAATAAGTAAGTTTTACGAGCTTGTAGCTTATGAAAAGAAAATGGGCACGTTTGGTTTAGAAACAATAACTCGATGGGTTAGGGCTTTTAGGATTAGTTTTAATGATTATAAAAGTGATAAGTGAGCTTATAGAAATAGCTTTTAGGATCAGCTTGTAGCTTAATAGAGTTTACCAAATGGGTTTTTAGGGTTTTATAAGGTGCGTTTGTTTTAGGAAAAACAAACAATTGGGTTTATTATTTAGGGGCTTATTCCATGAGATTACAAAAGATACATAAAAGCTTATAAAGGATCTAAGAGCTTATTGAACAAGTTATGAGGCTTACTTGAGCTTGGATGGATCAAAAATGGTGGTATGGGTCGAAAATGATGAATATGGGTCGAAATGATAAAATAGCTTGGAGAGGAATCAAGAACTCCTTTCTTCTCTTGTTTCTTGGCTTCTACTTGGCTTAATCTTCTTTATTTTTTTCTATGGCATGGCTAGAACATGATTTTAGTTTGAATGGTGAGTTAAATGAAGTGTGTATGTATGCATGTATATATAGGCTCAAAACCTTGGAGTGGTGGCCAAGTTGAGTGGAGTAGGGACCAAGGGATTGCTAGTATGAATTCTTATAAAAAAAAAAAAAATTCCTTTTCTTTTTCTTCTTCTTTTTTTTCTCTTTCTTTAAAAAAAAAAAAAAAAAAAAAAAAAATTAAAAAAAAAAAAAAAATAAAAAAATGGAGGCTAGGTCTAGCATAGCAAGGTGTAAGGTTGTGGTGATGGGTTCGGTTATCAAAAGGGGGGTGACGAGGATGTTTGATTGGTGAGCAAAGGTGTGACAAGGTGCTAGGGTGGTGACAAGGAGGTAATGGAGGTGCTTAGCAGGGTGGTAGGCATGGTGGTGAATCATGGAAAAGGGTAGTTTCTTGGTTGAAGCTTGGTTCGAACAAGTTTAGGGTGAAACGAGTTGTTTAGGGTTTTTGGGTTAGTTTTTTAGGTTTAAGTCGAGCTAGGGTTTAGATTAGAGAGGGAAAAGTGTTTAAATATGATGCATTTGAGTGCTTGTAACTCATGCTTGGAAGGTGGTACGAAAAGCTTAAAATATTTGGAGGGAAATGAAGCTTATTTGAATAGTATGCTTAATTGACTTGCACCTAGGGCTTTAGAAAGTTGTACTAGGGTTTTAGAGGGAAAAGATATTTGAATTTCATGTATTGAAAACTTGTACACAAGCCATATAAGCTTGTACATATAAAGTCTGTTTTTATAATACGTTATGGAAAGTACGTTAATTAAATAGATACGTATGATTAAAATGGAGTTTAAAAACATAATTGCTTGAATTATTATGTTGTTTACTTGCTATAAACATGATGAAATTGGCATTGGTAGGTTGAGCTGAGCAACGTTACTTTGGTAATTGTAAGTTACGTTACATTATGGATGGAAAAATCATTCCATGAAAATGGTTGAATCTCATTTAATAGATGGAAATTACATTGAGGAAAATTGCATCTAATTTAATAGATGGATAATTACATAAAGGAAAATTTATGGGTTGTTATAATGACATTCATGGTGATGACGTTAGAGATTCCGCGATGGCGTCAGGACGTGGCGACTTAAAGTGATCTAGAAACCATTACTTGGCGCGACCCTCAAGAGTTTATAAGCGACATCGTTCAGGAGTATAAATCGACTTTGTCGCAGTGTAACTTTGTTTAACTTTAGGGAGACGCACCTCTGCCTTTGTCCAGCAGCTTTCAATAGGTCATTTTTAGGCCTCATAACCCTAGGTACTACTTGGGATCCTTGTTTTTATTCAAGTAAGGTTATTTATCATTCATCATTCAATATGTCTATGTGTTGTGTGATTGATTTATCTTCTTGCTTTCATTATAAGATGCGAGGCTAAACCCTCCTTTGTATTTGCTTATGATTGCATGAAAGCTGGATTTTAGATCCTATTACTGTTGCTTCTTGTTGATGAAGGTGCGCGTTAGGCCTTAGAAAACCAAATTTTGTATGTATCGCTGTAGACACGTCTAGGGTAACGCGAGTGCATAGAAAGGATACCATCGGGTAACGTCTTCTACTACCTTACCACTGTATATGGTTGATCCCTATTAAAGATTATTTCACAAGACTTTAATATTCTCTTAGGGGCCTTGTAATAGTATTCATACTACCTTACTTGTGCGTTGCATTAACGGAATATTAAATAGACGGCGAGTTCGTGTAATCCGTTTCATTGACCTAGGGTAACAATACTTACAATTATACATCACAAGTATGTTAGGCAACATGATTAGAGAAAGCATCTGGATAGTAATGCCTGATTAAGTAAATTCATTTAATTATCTAAGGTTATCACCAGTAGATAGATATAATTTGTTTAGTTTATTAACAAAAAACCAACCTCTCAAACCATAGATTTACCTGCTTTCTATAAATATAAAAACACAAAAATAATCTTCTCTCTACCCTTAGAATTCTCATAGACCGTGATCAAGCCTTCCCAACCTATCACCTTAAAGAACGATAACAACCCCCGAGTCTTGCCTATACTACTACTACAATGGTTAGGTGCTCTGCCTAGGGAGTTGTAAAACTTGGTGTAGAAGTCCTACGACCACCGCATAAAGTTTTTAACGCCGCTGCGTAGGGAATAGTTAGGTTTTGATCATTGTTTAACTTAGTTCTACTCGCTTGAATCCTTTCAAGTGAAACTTTAATTCCGTATATTAGCTTTCTCGCAGTCTATCTTTTCTTTATATTAATTGTTTTGTAAATATCTAGGCGTACGAATCCAAATAAGCTTATACGACCCATATAAGCTCAAGTAAGCTTAAAATCTTGTTCAATAAACTTATTTTCTATTTTAAAACTTTAATAAGCTTCCTTATGATCCTACATAAACTCTTGTTTAATCCCTTAAATCACAAACCCATGAGTTTTTGGTTTTCCTAAACCAAACGCACCCATTTTGGATTTTTAAGCTCATAAGCCCTTTCCATAAGCTATAAGCTCATAAAATCTACTTTTTTTAGCTTATTCTAATAAGTCATAAACTGTAAAACTCTTTTGGATTTCAAAAATACCAAAATTGTGAATTTTGGACTTGATTTGCAAATATTTTCATGCATAGGGGTATATATCGTAACTTTCTAAAATTTATAACTAGAGGGGCTGAAAATGTCATTATTCCAAAGTTATATCTATGAGGGGCTGTTTTGCCAAGTTGTAAAGTTAAAGGTTTAAATTATATACACTTTATATATAAAGGACTAAACTTGTAAAAGTTTATAAACCAAGGGTATATATTGCCATTTTGCATTCTTAAAGGTATAAAATGTAATATTTTTATATAAATTATAAAAATATATTTAAATATTATAAGACTCGATTTTATTAAAACCCGACACATTTGTCGTTATCATTCATCAATCGAAACGTTATAAAACAATTATGTTATAAATATAACATAATTTATCATCCGCTAGCTTTTGAAGAAACCTAAAATGATAAAATCTTATCATTTAATCTATAACGTATCACGTTACTAGGGAGTTTCATGTGAGGGGTTTCATTTGGGTAGACGTTTTGACGAGTTGCTGGATTTACGATTTAAAGTGTCCTAGCTCCTCAAACGTTTACTGCATGACCTCTGAATTATGATAGCCCGAACAGTGATACAATATTTCCATAAATTAATAAATCAAAGTAAGATGTATGTTAAACTTTATAAAGTTTTGAAAACATAAACAATCACACTAAGACTTGACATATTACCCTCAGGTTGCGTGACGAGGCCGTTACTTTCATTTCATATACTTTTGCCATCAATCAGATTTCCCTGTTAAGGTGAGTTCATAGCCTCGCATTTTAAATCTTTTGAATACTTTATAAACCCGCGAGGGGGATACATGCTTAAACCATGAATGCAAGTGTTTTTCCAACTGTATGCTATCCAGATATATTATTGCCTAAGTACCTTCCAGTGCCACTATTTCCATATCATGAAACATTAATTACTTGCGAGTAAACGCAAATATTGTGGATAGATCTATTGGGGGTGACGACTCCCGTTGGTATACCCGTTCATGGGGTAACCAAACGCACTATATTTGACTTAATGGGTAACCTTGGCAAGTTACCTTTCCACAGGGACATTTGTTCCTCAACCAATGTCACTACGGTGATTTCCATGTTAACGTATTGATGTCATGAGCTTAGGGCAATAATACTGTTTTCTATGATAATTGTACTCATTGCAATTATTACTATCTATGGGTGTATAACAACGTAACCCACTGTCTATGATGACTTGTATTCAACTATTTATCATAAACCTATGAATTTCACTCAACCATTGTGTTGACCTTTTTAGCATGTTTATCTCAGGTAATTGAGCAACTTATGGCACGAAGTGGCACGGACTTGAAGATGGCTAAATTGTTATCATTCAAACTTTATGTTTCTAGATTTTGGGACCTCTTTTTGTAAAAACTCTGATGAATAAATAAATGATAACAAAATTTTCCAAAACGTCTCTTTATAAGTCGTTTTCTATGATTATGTCTGTTGATCCATGAAGTAATACCCCAGATTAGCTTCCGCCGCTACATGTCAAAAATGGAGGTGTTACAGAAAAATCCGTAATTAAGTTCGACAAGGGCACCATAACTCTAAGATCTGGAAAGAGTAAGATTAGTTTCCATAGGATACCTGAGTCCCTCTGTACGGTCGAGAGAGGAAGTAAGAACGATATAGAGCCTATAGCCCATATTATGACTGTAAATAGGCTAGTACTAGAATGGGAAGAAAGGATAAAACTTTACCTGGAAAGGGAGATGAAGTTCGACCAATGGATGAGCAAAAATTTCAAAAGCAAGCATCCCGCTCTTGTTAAAGTAGAAGGTGAAATGGATGATGAAGGAGAAGTCACGTAAGAACGTATGACTTCGAGTCTAGCGACAAGACTCATAAATAAAGAAAAGCGCTTCTTGGGAGGCAACCCAATATTTACTTTTCCCGCATATTAGGAGTGTCTTGTGTTTTAATTCTTTATTGTTTGTTTTATTATGTTTGAATGAATTTTGTAACCATGCTTTGTTAGTTTGTAACTTCGTCTTATTTACAATTAAAGGTATTTTGCAACTTCTCCAGGGTTTTTCCCACTTCTCTGGGAAGGTTTTTTAAGTAGGCAATCTCATTTGGATCGTTTTCATCCCTATTTCTGGCTTGTTGATGTTGCGGCTTGGAGAATTCATAGATTGAACTAGGGTGTATCTTAGGTTATTGTTTATGACAGGGTGATATCATTAGAGGCATGTCTCTAATTGATTTAATGGTAGTTTAAGCTTTTGCTTGAGGTTAATGTGGCACTCAGTGACATTCCATTGTACTTAACTTTTCTGTGATTAATATACTTTACCGGGGTAACCCTTTACTCAAAAGGTATTTTGCAACAAAATAAGTGTAGGGGAAATATCCTGTTTTTAGAACCAATTCAAACATTTAAAATAAATTGTTTAGATTAATTCGCGTCATTTTCGAGTCATATGATTGTAATGATTAATTTCATGTGTTTATGCAGTGCTTTGTTCAGATTTAACTTGCGTGCAGAAAATTTCTCATTAAAAACGAAGAAGAGTTTTTCACAGACCTTGGAGACAGCGTCGCGTCTCTAGCAATGTAAAAATTCGAATTTTTTCAAGTATTTCTGAAAAATAAAATGTGCAATATTTAAAATTTGTAATTTATTTCTAAACTTGCAGAAAACCTATGATTATATCATCGCTTTCATCCTATCTTTACTGCTTTCATAGAGTCAAAACCCTAAACTCTCATTGTATTTATATCTATCCGGCCGATTTTATGCTTTGTATAGTTGTCTTTGTCTTTGATTACAGGTTATATTTGATGAGAAGAAGCTTGGAAGTTCTTAGGAAATTTCATTGGACGACTCTTGGAGGATGATTTAACGAGTTATCGCATGTTTCTTCTCCATTATTGAGCAAACCTAGGGAGTACTAGTTTTTTTTACTTGTTTTCTTTTCCCTTTAATCGTTTTTAAAGGTACTTCTATAGAACATTAGGGACGATGTTCAACTTATGTGTAGGGGAAAATAAGCCTTAGAAACTATTCTTTAATTTGTCATTTGCTTTGTTTCTTAAAATGATTGATAATATATCGAAACATAGCATAAAAAGGTAATTTTGACCAAATTTAAAATTTTTTATGACACATACCGACGAAAATCGAGTATTAATAGCGTTTCATAGATAGGAATTTATATGACTAGCACAAAAAAACCCTCAGAATTCCAACCCAAAAATGTGAGGTTCGCCTTTAGATCTATGGGAATTCAGGTATCCATTTTTGATACCCAAGATAGTTTATACCTTTAGCTTGTTCGAGTTAAGGTTCGAATGCAGTCATACGTGTCTATTCCGTCGTTACGGATGTGTACATGTGGTCTAGGTCTCCTTTTCTGGAACATTGGTATCGGTATTAAATTATATGAGTGTACCGATAGTATATTAATTTCTAGAACTTGTTTTTGTGATGTATCCCGAGACCGCATAGTGAGTATTAGGATTTGCTAGATAAGAGGCACTAGAATTAACCCATGTTTTAAACCTGTAATTGTTATGATGGTCACACTGATCATATAATACAACCCTCTGAGCCTATCCTTTTTCACGGTTCTCGTAATTTTCTGGTGGATTCCAGACTATTAATGAAGAGCCTTGTCACCCTTAAACCAATCATTACACCCAAATAGCCTTAGCCTACCTTGTATGTACTCGCTTTTAGTATATTATTTTTTTAACCCAAGTTAATTATTGAGTACACGGTTGCTAAGTCCTTATCCTTGTAAATACAATTTTGGGACGATTGGGATTCATGGTAGTATTCATTTTATGAAGAATTGGGGAAGAAGTAATTTATTACCCCCAGTAGAGCTCAATAAGCTCCATGTTATGTTGATCCGTCTCAATTCGGGTCATAGAATAGTTTGCTTGGAAAGTATGTAAAAGTTCAAGTGTAGTGGTGCATCTATAAGCCCCAAGTAATGTATTATGTTATTCAAAAAAAGAAGAGAAAAACAGAAAAGAAAAAAGAAAGAGATTGATGTCGAGTTGTGTAGAGTTTGTGTATCTTTGTCCGAGTTCTTGGCTTAGCAACCAAACCAGCGTGTATTCGTATAAATAATTAGCTAACCCTTTCACTCCAAATTCACCCAAAAGCTACCCAAATTGACTGCTTGCTTTCTATATATAATATAAATATATAATACGGATAATATCAATAATAGTAAGAAGTATTCCGTGAAGCTTTTTAAAAGGATAATTACTTTTAACCAAAGTAAAACCCTAAAAAACCTTCCCGGGTCGTTTTCTGACGAGGTACGAATTTGAAAATCGTAATTAAGTTCGTGATCGCACGTTTGAATGATCAATATATGATTTGGTTTTCTATTTTTACAAAAAAATGCACAAACAAGTAAAGGCACGCTAAAAACTAAAGCAAATAAGGCTAAAACACTAAAAACGATAACGAGATTCAAAACCCGTTCTTTAAAAAACCAAATTCTAAAATTTTAACCCTACAAACAAAAATTTAATTTTTATAAATCCTAAATGATAAAAGAAAATTTTTAAAACAAGAATTATATTTTTTTTACTTTTATATTATTTTTTATGAATTAAAAACAGTTTTTATCTAAATTAACTATTAAAAATACTAAACTATTTATAAAAAATCTGAAAAAATTACAAAAAGTACTTAAGAGTAAGCTAGGCCTATGAAAATTGAAATGGGGCAAACAGCTTATCTAAATAAGCTGTTAATAAGCCGAAAAGGCTTATTGCTTAAATGGCCTAAAACGTGGTTAAGTATTAAATGTTGCAAACCTATAAAGAAAAAGTCTCAAGGGCAGAGTGGTTGTGTGTGGTGTGTTAAATTCGTTGGTTGAGTGAGGGAGAGGTCTCAGGTTCGAGCCTTGCTCACCTTGACTTCTCCTTCACTCCTAATGTTTTTATTTTTGCAAACTTTTTTATGAAAAAGCTTAAGGACCTAAAAATAAGCAACTTTTGTAAAATGACTTTTTATAAAAACCCTAGAATAAGCTGGAAATAAGCTCAAATAAGTGACAGACTTAGCTTTTTACACTAAGACTTAAGGCTAACTGTTAAGCATTTTTAGACTTAAAAAGCTAATGAAAAAGCAAAAAAACTATCAACAGGCAATAAGCTATACTTAATCAGTACTAAGGAACAAAAATAAGCAAATAAGATAAGCTAAACTAAGCTAAAAATGACAGAATGACCAAAAGGCTTTTAAACTTAAATTTCTAAACTAAAAGTACTAAAAAACTTGAATAAGCTCTAACCTAAGCCAAATAAGCTAAAATCATCTTAATCCTAACTTAATAAGCAAATCTAAACTAAGTTTAAGCAATCCTAACAGCTCAAAAGCTCAGAAAAGCCAATAAGCAAAATTGGCCAAAAACTACTAACCAAACAGCTCTAGAGACACTTTTCTAGCTTATTTTTAAGCTAGTTAATGGATCCTTATGGCTTAGAGGCTTATATGCAGAGTGAGCTTATCCTATGGTATTCAATAATCAGCAAAGAAAAAGTATTTTGAAATTCATTTAAGCCATGAAAAAGCTAGGACAAAAGTCATGTTCAGACAGATTTTTTTATTTTTGGTTTTTCAAATTTTATCAAAGTGCTAAATCCTAAACTGCAGGCCTAAAAATATATTATCTAATAGGCTCTAACCTCAAATTAAGCTTTCCTACTTAAATATCATATTACTAACTACTTGTGCAAACAAATTCAGAAGCTAAAACTGACTTTAACTACTCTAATTTTAAGATTGAAAAGTGGACTTTACTAATTGAAATGAACTTAGACAGATTTTATACCAAAACACAAGTGACAAAAGATACTTTAACAAACCTATTTCTACTACATTTTGACAACATAAACAACACCAAAACAATACTTAAAAGCTATTTTCAAAAGCTTTACCAAATAAGCTATTGT
Organism: Tanacetum coccineum; assembly: GCA_026074375.1. NCBI lineage: Eukaryota > Viridiplantae > Streptophyta > Magnoliopsida > Asterales > Asteraceae > Tanacetum > Tanacetum coccineum. The sequence continues at coordinate 84,450 of BQNB010009870.1, forward strand.
AATCTGTTTTAAGTCCACAGATTTAAACACATATTAAACAAAACCTAAAAACTTAATTTTTCACTTTAAAAACCTTTTAAAACTGATTCAAACAGCACAAATGTGGGTGTTAAAGTTGGCTTAATTACCCATATGAGTTTTACACTTGGTTTGACCTATTTTGGTTCTTAACCCAAACACCCCTTTAAGTTATCAAGATCCAATTTAAAAGTGATTTTTGATGATTTAAGCAAAATATTTTGAAAACAGATAGCAAGCAATGACTAATAAGCAACCTTAAACAAAATCCAACCAAAGATAAGCACTTTAAATAAGCAAACAAAGATAAGCAGTATAAAGCTATAAAAAAACAAGATTTCATGAAAACTTAACCAAATAAGCTACAAACTTTAAGACAAGCATAATAAGCAACAAACATGATGAATAAGCATAATTAAAGAAGCCAACAGTTAATAAGCAAATTCTTGAAAAATGGAAACTTACAAAGGCCCTTGCTCAAAACAGGGCAAATAAGCTTACAATAAGCTGATCTACAAGCTCTAGCTTGTTTGAAAACAAGCTAGTATAACCCTATAAGCCCTTCCAAATCCGGCTTATCTTCCAATAGAGCTTTTTGAGTGATTTTGAGTGAAAAAGGCTTAAACACTATAAACTATGGAACAGTTTATAGTGCTTAAGTAAACAGCTTAAATAAGTAATTTAGAGCTTATAAAGGATTATAAAATACTTTTAAAACAATGGAACATGAACATTAAAGAAAACATAGAATTTAAACATAAAACCTCAACTTTTCATTAATTCTTAAAAACAGTTACAATGCTTGAATTTTAAAGACAATAAGCTAAAAGTTAACTAAATAAGCTGAAAATTAATAACTAGATGCCTTATCAATGGCTACAAGGGTCCTATTTATAGAAAAGGATTAGGTCTTGAGTCCCTTTGAGGTGTGTTTCTTTTGTGAGAGGGTTTGCAGCTGTGTTAGTTGTGTGAGTAAGTCACCAAGTCATCTTAGTCCTTCATTTTGAGTGTTCATCAAGCCTATTCATCCAAACCATCAATTTCTTGTCTTCATTCTTGGACGAATGGGAGTTTAGAGGATTGCCAACATGGCATTTGGTGTTTTATGAGGTGGGTTTTGATGGGATGGTGATG